>QVRM01005922.1:45000-50076 GCA_003439945.1 Dermanyssus gallinae | reverse complement strand
AAGTTCTTAAAATAAAAACCAAGAATTTTCCAAATCTTGTTTTTAATTTTTTCTTATTCAATATACTCCTCGAGAAGCTCAACACACTTTTCCCACCGAGATTTCAGAGCATTTATACCTCTTAAGCAGAATTTCGCGTCTTTCGACTGAAAATAGGCATTGACAGCAGATTTCACCTTTTCATTGCTGGAAAAACGCTTTCCACCGAGACTATTCTTCAAATGTCCGAAGAGGAAATAAGCAGAGGGGGCCAGGTCTGGAGAATAGGAAGGTTGTTCAATAAGTTCGAACCTCAGTTGGGCCAGTTTTGCCGATGCTTGCCGCGACTTGTGTGCAGGAGCATTGTCCTGGTGTAACAGGACAACCTTCTTCTGCAAAGCGGGCCGTTTCACGATGAGTTCTTGCTTCACGCAGTCCAACAGTCTTGCATAATATTCTCCCGTGATCGTTTTACCGCTCTCAAGGTAGTCGACCAGAATTATTCCACGTTGGTCCCAAAAAACCGTAGCCATCATTTTTCCGGCCGATGCCGTTGTCCGCACCCTCTTCGGAGGCCCTTCAACAGGTGCACACCATTGGCGAGATGCTTCCTGGGTCTCGGGAGTGTAGTGATGGACCCAGCTTCATCGACGGTCACGAATCTGCGCCAAAAATCCGACAAGTTTTTGACATCTTGGCAAATTTCGCTATGAAGCGGAAACACCCGCGTCTTTTTGGCCCTGGTTGAGCAAATGCGGCACCCATTTTGCTCTGAGCTTTTTCATCTTCAAGTTCTCGTGCAGGATGAAATGCACACTACCCAAACTGATCCCGAAAACCTCCGCTATCTCCATAATGTTCACTCGCTTATCTGCGGCAACGATTTTCCGCACTTTTTTCACGTTTTCCTCATCGGTTGCCGTTTTTGAGCGTCCTGAACGTAGTTCATCGTCGGTGCTCCTGCGACCTCTTTTTAACTCATTAATCCAGTTGGAAGCAGTGGCAAAACATGGCGCAGAGTCACCGTACACCTCGTATAACTCAGTTTTCACTTGGGTCGCATTTCAACCTTTGAAATAAAAATGCTTGATAACTACTCGAGACACTTTTTTTCAATTTTTCAAAATCACGCCGATACGTTGCACGGGAAAAGCGATAAACGGCCAATCACCATAATATTTTGACTGCCAGCAGTCGAAAATTTGCCGTTTCCAATAGCGATGAAAGCGAAAAATTCGATCCAAAATTCGACTTTTGAAAAGCTCATTCTAAGATCCTGCTTGAACTACCTATATATATATATATATATATATATATATATATATGTCGGGGCTACCGACAGTTTCAAAAAGGGCCACATACCGCACTATTGGCCTGGTAAGCTCGATTATACTCTTGGCATCCTTTGAAGCAGCATATCTAGCATGGGCAATACCTTCCGAGTATAAATGGAAGCTAAAGAATTGGTGGCCCGACAAAGTCTAGTTGAAGAGATAGGATATGCTTCCTACTATTAAAGAGAATTGCAGCTAGGTGACTTAATTATTGAAAGTGACGTAATTAAGACAATGAGGTCCCCTGCAATGAGAGTTAGTAGCAGTAGTTCTACTAAGCATGCCGTAGTCGTCCGATCTACGATTAAACAGAACCTACATATTGATCTGCGGAAGATTCGTTCACCATTAGATCTAGGCAACTAGTGCACAATACTTCTAGCGTGCCCGATTGCTGGTTAAATCCCTGGTGTGAGGATACATTTCGTGTGTTCAAACATGTAAGGCATATGTGACGCGCGGTTTGGTTGTGTGCTTAGTGCTTTCACGCTGTCGGGAGGATTTGTTGCTGAAAAAACTCCTGTAAAAATGCAATATTTTCGAACCAAGCCGAAAAAGTTCCACAAGGGGGGGGGGGGGCAACACGAGGCTGAAACCTACAGGACCCTGGGACAAATAGCTTCAAAAATCGAATATAGACAAAATAATAATCTGGAAAAGAATGTAGAAAATTTGTCTCTGGCCCTCTGAAGTATTATACTTGCCAAGGTGCAGTTCGAGGGGAAAAATATACCTGGGGGCAAGTTCGACAGCAGTTGGCTGGAAATGAATTAGATCTAGGGGATCATTGGTCGTTTCCGTATAGTCTGGGCGCATCTCGTTGGCTATAGTGTGTAACAAAAAGTTGGAAAGGGATAACAACAATTATAAGTTAAACTGAATTGCTCTTTAATCATCTAAACGTTGGCGTTATATATATATATATATATATATATATATATATATGTGTGCGTGGTGCCCGCACAAACAGATATTAGTATCATGCCAAAGGCAACGCGCAAGCTACAGACTTTCATCCTGAGGGGGCAATATGATGCTGAGTTTACTGGCATAAAAACCGCCGCAATCTTTTCAAACCCCCAAAATGTCCTAATGCTAGTAATCCAAAGTAGTATGGTGCTTGTGTGGTCGTCTCCTCATTCTACGTCTTTGATGAAGCTTTTCCGCTTCATCTTTAGATCACTAAAAAATTCAAGCACGTTATATATATATGTGTGTGTAAGCAGAGAGAGTAAATGGGGCTCATTCGTCGGAGACGCACGAGACGTCTGGTTAACGAAGCTCAAGTGCTTATTACGTTCAGTTTCTGGTCGATTTACTGTAGCATTCGACAGTATGCGAAGCCCGTCATTACACAATCATGTGGCACGCAAGGTTTGGTGTAGATTCTGTGTGCACGGCATACCGGTAACTCGTTCAGCACTTCAGTCGGTAGCCGGCTATCTCTGAAAAAGGGGGGAGTACGAGTCGGAGACGATCACTGGCTCTTTGCGCCTGAGGCCCCGCTAGCTTCTCAGTCAGTCAGTCTGTCTCATAGCGAGTGAATCTGTTAGGACTTCAATACGATTCGGAATCTAACCAAACGGTACGGTAATTTTTACGAACGGGAGGCAGCGCGTGTTGTGCACCCGGAGTCGCACGACTGTAGACGGCCACGTGTCACGGAGAAATGATAGTATTTCGCAGGCTCGCAGTGTATTTTTCTATCTCCCCTCTACTTTTTTTTTCGTTTTTAGGGCTTTATTTCGTCCTTTACTTATTCTTAACTTTGTTTTTTTTTGCTTACGAATCCTTTTCCTAGTTACTGTTTTGCGGCTATTGAAAACAGAACTCTCAGAAGTTCCACTTCTGATTGTCACCTGAGGCTGCTGAATCTCCTGCCTGCAGTTAGACAACGAGAGACTATGGCGGAAAGATTAATAGGTCGTGCGAAATGTGGCTTTCTGCCACAGTGGCAGTTCTAATCACTACGTCCCGCTGTTGTTACGACTTGCGTTGCTTCGCGTCACACCGTCGAAGAGGCTAAAACAGAACAACCCTCGCAAACACATTTATCGACTTCTGCACGCGAAATAATCGTTTATAACAACAGCAGAGATAACAACAACAACGAAGGCAAAGATTGGAGTGTGATTTTGCAGCTAATCGAACTGGCAAAAGCGGTAGTATTTCGTGCTGTGTTTTTGTCGGTGAAAAATTGTGGAAGCAAAAGACGAACAAGAAGCAGACAACGAGCTTCGTGTGACATAATGTATCGATCTTTCGTACTATTTTTACTATATATATAGCGTAATATAAAAGGTCTTTTTTATTTATCAAATTATATATATATATATATATATATATATATATATATATATATATATAGTCTTTGCGCCAACAGTTTTTGTGGATGGGTCACCCTATTGATTTGCCCACACACACACACGCAGGCATATCCAGAAAAGAGAAAGCCGCATAAACGTGCACCATAACATACGTAGACATACTGGACATAGTTGGCATCGCTGCCTTGATGGTTCTATCGACGTCTGATTCTTCTTCTGTTTCTTCGCATCCTCTGCCCCAGGCTTGTTCTGGTGGTGCCGGATATCGGATGCCGGATGCTGGAATGCCACGCAATTGAATTAGTATGTCGGATTGACTCCGATATTGCTTGTGTGTGTGGCCAGAGATTTGCTTGCCTCTAGAGACTGAAAAAAACGCACACAGGCAGTGGCCAACAATACTAAGTCCATTGTTTTCCCGCCAGCAAAAGTTAGCAGGATTCCTGCGTTGGCATTGCTGTGCTGTTTTTGCTCTTTGATGACGATCTTTTGACGACACCACGTTATCGCTGTTGCACGCATAAACAAGCCTCTTGATTGCAAGCCAATGCAATGTGTCGTTCACACTTCATCTAGTGAGAGTGGCATTGGAGTTATCGTCTCATCATCACCTAACGACATTCGTCGGCTTTCGTCGTCGTCGTCGTCCAACATCGCCAACCGAAGGACTTGTACAGAACAGAGAAGAAATCGCGCGCAGTTTCGTGTGAACGAGAAAACAACACAATGTAGTAGGTTAAGTTTGTCAGCGGTGTGCGTAGGAAATTTCCGGTGTACCATACAAATTGTTCTGTAACGACCGCCCGATACAAACATGTCTGACTGTCTGACCCACGTCGCACGTCAATCTAACAGACACCGTAGTGTCTTCCGGAGTGTCACCCGAGCACTGTAGCCTCGTGCCTTGTGGTCAGCGCCTAGATTGTTCCTATTGTACAAGCCTCCTTCTTCATCACACCATCATTCCCCCCTCTACCTCCTTGTCGTTCTATAGCATAGTGTTACCGCATGCTGCCTGCTCCGCCCCTCCGCGTGTCACTTAGTTACCACAACAACTTGTAACACTCGTATGGTGACCAGAACTATGATACTACATATGTGGATGGGTACTACCACCACTAGCATGACGATTACGTCCGCTCGCGTCTGGTAGTGAAGGGGGAGTTGCGGAGTCGCGCTAGTAACGTATATTTCGCACGCCGCTCGTCCTCAATCAAAATCACACATCAAGTGTAAGTGGGAAAAGAGCTAGCATGTGTAAGTGGGAAAAGAGCTAGCAGCGAGAGAGAGGAAGAGGAGAGAGATATGGGAGCGGGGGAACATATTGATTGAGGAAATCGTTGTTTAGTGATCTCTTATTGCTGCTGTAGCTGCTGCTTCGTAGGGGGGGAGAGACGCCCCTGCGGCTGTGGGTGTCGTGTCCGTCATGGCGCTAT
>QVRM01005922.1:0-42500 GCA_003439945.1 Dermanyssus gallinae | reverse complement strand
TTATTGCTGGGGGTTGTATCTGCTGCCGCTGCTGCTTCTATACAATATTTGCCGCTTTTGCTGCCGGAAAGACTCCAGCCGCTCCAGGTTAAGCTAGCCGACCCACACTCAGCTACCGACTTTAGCAGCAGCTTCTTCTACTGAAGCTAAGTTCTTCTACTAAAGAAGATAATCTACTAAAGCATTTGTTAGTCGTATATACGTCGCCTGCTACGACGTGTCAGACAAAGAGCGAATGCATATTGAGACCTAGGACAAATGCCAACACTTATTGTGAGAACTGTGCTGCTGCTGCTGCTGCCGCTGCCGCGAATAATAATAATAGTAATAGTGAGGTACACGAGCAGGGTTGAGTGTGCGAGCTAATCCGACTAATTGTGCTCCTCACAATGAGTGTTCTCCGATTTCAAACGTGCTCGTCTACATTGTGGGATTGTAACGCTGTCTGCCGAACCCGTATTTTCCGAGCATTCTAGAAATGCCCAAGAAATGCTCAGCTTTAGACAAACATGTTAGTGCGCTCTATATTTCTCCGTATCCGTTTGAATAAATTATTTTTGAACACAATAACATTAATTTATATATATATATATATATATATATATTTGTTTCGGTATAATACATTATGCATATGTTACACATCTTACAAGGATTAGCTAAGCCTATATGCTTAGCGGGCTTGTATTCCGACTATCACGTGTCCGTTTTGTTTGCCAGGCGGAGACCACTTCAGAAGTGTGCTTCGAATGGAGACAGTGTTTCCACGTTAAAGTAGTTGTATAATAATAATAATAATAATAATTAGACCCGGGCCCTTTAGAAGAAAATCCTAGCCAATATAACCTAGATAAGCTCAAAAGCAAAAAAAATGAGCAGATAAATCCATCTACGCTTGAACCGAGGGGTTTAGTGTCTGCTGGGGAAGAAAGACCTGATGGGGTGACTATTGCATTATGGTCACATGGGAAGTCCCTAGCTTGGGATGCAACGGTTTCGTGCACAACCGCGGCTTCCTATGTACACTACAGCTCCGTTGAGCCGGGGTGGGTAGCAAAGCACGCGGACGCCAGAAAACGGGTTAAGTATGCTGGACTGGAAACAAGATATAATTTTGTGCCTATTGCCATGGAGACACTAGGACCAATCAGCAAGGGAACCAAAGCATTTCTCAAAGATTTAAGTAAGCGAATTCAGGAGGTCACAAACGACCGAAGAGAGGGTCAATTCTTGAGGCAAGCGTTGTCCTTGGCCGTTTGCAGAGGGAACGCGGCATCTATTTTAGGCGCCATGAAGTGAACTAATTATTTAAAAAACTTTGCAATATTACGTGCAGACCTCGCAACTGTAACATTGTTAATAATAATAATAATAATAATAATAATAATAACAGATTGCGTAATAACACGATTTCATGTGTGGATGACTCACATATCACATAAAGATTTTCTCTGCAATGAGCTTTAGTCTAGTATTGTAAAAAGAAGGTAGCTGCATTCGGCTCCAGGAAACGCATAGCATCCTCCCCCACGTCAGGCCCGTATTAGTTCTTTACACGCCAGTAGCTGTTAAAAAGCTACGGGATGAGCGAGCTCGGGGTACTTAAATTATTCAATCATAGGATAAAGCGGACTCCCCAAATTGTACCTGTGAGCACTTTCTTAGCCTAAACGCGCGTAGTTATAGATGGAGGCAGCCTCGATCTCGCATTGGTGCCTTCAGTGAGTAACTATAGAGGTTGATGTCTGAGCTACTTGCTAGTCAATCTAGGGCATGTGACCGAGACAAGTCAATTCGACAATTCAACGAATTGACAAATACGACATCATCCGAGCTGGCTGGAAGTGTGGGACTATGTGTTGTCGATCTTATGCACCATCGTCATCATAACAAAAATCACGACGGTTGTGCCATTAGCATCGCATCCAACGTGAACGTCTATCGGCAAGGCCAAAACCATACCAACTGTCCGTGACGGTTGGACTGTATCAGAGGACTGCGATGGAAAATGGCCGTTTTTCAACTTTCAGAAAGTCTCCATGAAGCGGAGCAATCTGCTGCACGGCATCATCATCTGGTCATTGAACGCTGATCGCTGGGTCTCCCGTCAACGCCCTTGTAGTAGTGACTCATTCAGTCATCGCCATTTTGCAAACAAATCAACGTATGCATATTGCCGGCATCCATCTGCCGAGAGAGGGCAAAGAGACGCTGACAGCAGATAAACCTAAGGAATGCCTATTTCGAACAATTCTCTACTAGTGTTCACTGTCGAACGTTGTCGGCTCCAAGGTCACCAGTGTTGTTCACCAGTTGTCGTAATAGGAGTAATTGTACAACCGGCGGTAACAGACAAAAAAGAGTAGCTAACTAAGCCTATTGTGGTTGAGGATCATTCGCACGAGATAGGCTCTATGTAGGCCCACAGACCATGCAAACAGCCAAGGGTTTGTTACAAGTAAACACAGCTCTAAGGACGTCGAGACGGACACGATAGTCGTGTTCTATACATTTTAATATTAAACACGTCGGATGTTTTTACTTTAATGTCTTTATGTAATTTGGCTAACTAGAAGCAGTATTTTAAGACAACTGTGGAGTGCCCACGTCACTCCACAGTTGTCTTAACACCTCGTCGTAATCCTGACTCCTTAGCCCATTAAGTTGAACACAAAAGAGACATTTAAGGCGAGCACTGCCGAGTGTGCAAACGTATTGTAAATGATTAATAAATCATCACAATATTTTCTATATATATTATTTTACAAAATCTTTAACTTAATCTCTGACAGTTCCCTCTACAAACGTGCGAAAACAACAGTAGGGCTCGCTCGTAAGAGGCGTGGAGAACGCGATGGCGGGCGAATTCGGCTAATTCGCCGCCCTGTGTGTGCTGCCGCTGCTGCTGTTGCTGTTGCTGCTGCGGGTTCAATTGAACGATCAACGCAAAACATGAAAGGCAGCCGCGAAGACGCCAAAGCCATGGACGGATGTGATGAGGCAGTGAGTGACACGGCCAGCCGGCACAGAACAGATCCAGGCAGACAGACGTCCATCACGAAGCGTTCACCTCCCCATCCCCCTCCCCACCTCCCCACCCCCTCTCCCCCTCCCCCTCCAACCCCCAACCAGCATCATCATCATCAGCAACAGCATTATCATTATCAGCAGCAGCAGCATCATCATCACGATGATGAGAGTCGACGTTATGGATGTCGACGTCGACACCGAAAGCGGCGTCAGGAAAAGGCGTCTTTCTTTTGTTCGGCGCGATTGCTATTCATCGCGATCACACCTTTCGAATGCATGCATGCATGATGACTGCCACCATGCCACCACCATGGTGCTGATCGAGTCGAGTCGACGACCACGACCACGACCTCACACGTCACGGGTTTGGACGGGCCTAGATTAGGCTGTGTCGGTATGCTTGTGGCCACTGAGCTGCTGCAGCCGCGGCAGCAGCATCTGCAGCAACAACAACAACAACAACAACAACAACAGCAACAACAACAACAACAACAACAACAACAACAGCAACAACAGCAGCAACAACAAGCATCAACATATAATAACAACACTAGAATCAACGGAGCGCCATTTCAAGCCCTACTATTGACCACCAACCACTAGCGGCCAAATCGAATCATCGACGTTTTCTCGACGCCTACCGCCTGCGGATGATGACGACGACGACAATCCATCCTGTTGCCGTTAACTTCCCTGTCTCCGTGTATCGTATGCGGCTGTGTGCGGTGGTCTCCCGATCTGTGTCTGTACGAACACGCATTATGTTTGTTCCTGTAGTGGAACTGCGGCGGCTGCTGCTGCTGCTGCTGCTGGAGGTACAGCATCCGTGCCTGTACGTGCTGCCTAGTATGCGTATGTGTGTATGTGAGAACTATTCACCTAGTCCGTCGTTGTTTGCTGCTCATGGGGCCGTAATCATGGGGTTCCTGACACTTCTGCAGTGGTGGTGGTGGTGATGGTGGTGTTGACATTGGTTGGTACCGGTGGTGTTACCGCGCTGTCCCAAGCAGATGAAACGAGTGGATCAGTTCAAGAAAAAAGAGCAGAAAACTCGTCAGATGCGAGAAATGTCAGCACAGACTCATCACACATATCTCGATAAATTAAATCGCGCGCACACACACACACGCCCATATCAATACACCACACTACTGCACGTAGCCGTCGGTGTCGTCGTAATTCGAAAACGATGACGACGACGACAACAATAACAACAGCGACAACAACAACAGCAACAACAACAGCACCAACAACGACAACAACAACAGCGACAATAACAGCGACAATAACAACAGCGACAACAACAGCAGCAGCAGCAGCAAAAAAGGCGAACCCGACAACAATGAAGAAGAGAACGTTATTAACGATATTGATAAGCATATTGGCTTCGAGTCCCCTCCTGCCCTTCCCCCCGATCCACCACCCCAACCGGCCCTTGGTCGTCTTGCGAAGGAAATAATTTCTCTGAGCGAATGAATTGGTGCTGCTGCTGCTGCTGCCGCTGCCGCCACCACTGCCCGAGTAGTCCCAATGAGTGCCGTCCACGTAATGCTCGAAGGGCGGGCCCGTAATTTGAGGGGGCGGCTACGCTTCTGCTGCAGAAATGCGGCGCTAACTTTGTGTTTGGCGTCTGACCTAAAGTTCAAGAGAGTTTGACGCCTCGATTTGGCGACGGACCTACAACAACGGTGGCAGCTGCAGCAGCGACGACGACGACAGACAACAACAACAGCAACAGCAACAACAACAATAACAACAACAACCACAACAGCAACATCAACAACAACAACAGTAACGGCAACGGTTGTCATGTTCGCCAATCGACCGACAAACGCAACAGACGCCAAGGCGATGATCCAACGGCGGCGAAGGCGAGCGAGCCCCTACCAATGCCGTGGGGTGGGCGGGAGAATGGCCGTCGATTCCGAGAATGGTTTAGCATGTTGATGTTTATTTCTCCCTTTTTTCTCTCTCGCGTTTCCTTCGCGCTGCTTCTCTTCTCGACTTTTCTTGCTTCTTCATCACTGCCGGAGCCGTCGTCTTCGGCGTCATCATGACACCTGAACGTGTATATGACCAACCAACCAAGCGATCTACCTATCCACCAACTCACCTCCCTTACTCGCTTGTATCCGCCGATCTTTTTGCCGCTTTTGCTATTCGGTGTCGTCTTCGGTACGTACGTTATAGATACACACGTATGTAAAGGCGGCGCCGCTCCCAGACTCGGCGCGCACGACACGATCAATTTGGCCGTATGCCTATATGGCCATCATAGCTATGCGCCGGCATATTTGATTGTGCTCAGCGCCGAGCGCCACCGGCCACGTCGTATCGGAAACTGCCTTTGATCTGTTAGCCACACACTTTAACTTCATAGCACTCATGGTAGTCTTTGTACTAGCAGAAGAAGTAGTAGAAGATAGTAGTAGTAGTTGTAGTAGCAGTGGTAGTGGTAATAGTAATTGTTGCCTATATATATATATATATATCTTAGCACTGAACTCCTCTCTCGGATAGCAACATCTTAAATAGCATCGCTATGAAGCGGCAAAAGCGACGCTTGGCCTTGAGTTGTAGACGTCTCTTTAGACGTTTTCGTACCTAGTCTGCAGTTGCGCGTCGTAGTTCTACGACGCTCACGCCCGGTCTTAGAATGGGTGCCGTTCGTACACGGCCAGAACGTGACGGGCCCTTCTTCGCGGCGACTAGAATCGCCGCACTGGTTCAGTCATCTGTGACGCTGCGAGCTGAGAGATATCAGTCCGCCCGTAGCTGAAGTTGATATTCGATTCGGATTTTCCACCTCATTCATGCTTGTTGTTAGGTTATTTCTGTTGATGTTTCCGTTGTTGTTGTTATTATTGTTAATCTTTGTTGTTGCGGTTGTTATCATTGTTGCTACGGTTGTCGTTGCTTTGAAAAGTTGCTTAAGTCCTCTTCATCGGTAATGAATCATTTTCTTGGGTTTAGGTAGAGGTATACGTAGCTGACTACAGACCTGTTTACGCATTGTACCCAGTGTACACATATATATTGTGCACACCTTGTAAAATGCACAGTAACGCTGTAAGAAACTGGATAATTGAAATTAGCATTGGCAGACACTTCAGCGTTCAATAGTTTCCATTAACTAGGCCGACGATACACTAGTATGTTGTGCACTCTAACCGCACACGAAGCTCAATATATATATATTTCTGTTTTCTCGCCGTCTGTTGCGGCGAAGACGGCAAGTTCGCTAATTGTGCAGTTGCTGGAAATACAGGATCGCTTGCCGCTTGGCCGCTATCTGAGACGCCAGTTAGACAGATAAATACGTAGATAGACAGATAGATACCCATATGGCGGCGCGAGCGAGAAAAGGTACAAGCAAATCAGCAGCCAGCCGCACTGGACTCAGGTGCGCGTGCGTCTACCACCCGTTAATTAGGTAATTGTTTAATTCATTATTCCTAATACCAGCTAGCGAGCTAACCACTTGTCAGTTAGCGAGACTGCTAAGCTAGGTACGTTTCGCGCGTCATGAATATTGATTTGGCCTGCAGGCAATGCGGCGTAGACGCCGCACTCAACTGCCCGTGGTCTCCGGATCTCGAGTGCCGCTCGTTTTCATGGTACTACCGTGAAGTTCCTTACGCGCTCCTAGTTCGCTACACTAACTTCTAATTCGTCAAACTGTAGTAGTTAGCTGTAGGTACTATTACTACTACTACTACTAAATTGTTCCGCTGTAGTTCCTCACACGTCTTCCAATGTAAGTATGCTGTTGTGGGCGAAAGGCGCGGTAGATGAAAATTTTATTCAAAGCGTATTTTTGGCCTTTGCCGTTACGGAGCTCTGTGCTAATGTTATTGTTGCTAAACTGTTTGCTGATGACTAAACTGGTCAAAGCTTACCTATTAGCAACAACCCAAGTATAATGTGTATCTAGAACGTAAGAAAAATTTCGTCTAAAAGGATATAATGTGTCTCGTCGGAACCAGATCTACAAATTCTGCGGGTACCATCGTCGCTGGCCTTCATCCCACCGAAATGAATACTTTGTGGCTAGTGTGTATATGGGTGTGAGAGAGGGAAAGAGAGATACATATAATAAAGACTCCGCGTCGTACGTGTCCACACAAAGAGAACATTGATGTACGTTTTACTAATGTAATTAAAAATGATAAAGTCGGCGCGTAGGTTGTGGTAAAGCGGTTTTGCAACTCCATGAGTTCAATCAGACTCGACTCAGCTCGGTGTTCCACATAGGTGGAACACCGTGGATATGTTCGTTATGAGCCATAAGTGATTTCTTGCCGTTGCCGTTCAAGATGCTGGGAGACTTAGGTGCTCTCACGAGAGCAGTATACAGAAGATGGTAGATCTGCTAGTAAGAAGTACGGGTTACGGGATCAAAGGACAAGGGTGTTTTTTCTTGCAAAGATTTTCATTCAGCGTACAGCGTTCAGCACAATGATCGAATAGGATTGTATCCGGTATTTTTCGCTAAGATGTCAGGAAGAAGAAGAGACTGGTAAGTTATGGTGAACAACTGTTTTACTCCTGTCTTTAACTGAATATATTGCTTTACTGACCGATTGGAAACGTTGTATATTAAGCAAGTGGATACAAAGCAGTCGTCTTATTGACAAACCAATCATTTGTGAGTGTTTAGAAGACAATTTTTGCATTGTTAAATTGCATTTTACGTTAACTCAAAGCAAAATAAATGTTTTATTGAAGGTAACTCCAAAGAAATGAAATTCTTTGCACATATTTATACTTTGGCTTTCACAATCAATTACCAATTTTTATAAGACATTTTTGCTTCTTTGCTTTATTGGAAATAATATTTTTCGCCGAGTTGCACGAGATCCAAAAGTTTGTTGGACGAATTCTGATAGACCCTGTATATAGTACACCATGATTACGGCAACAACTTGAGAGGTTAAATCACGACACAGCTACTAACCTTGAGTTTAAGACGTAACATCACTTTTACCTTGAAATGTATTTTAGCTATGTTGCTTTTCACCATTGCTTGCGTCACTAAAAGCTCTCGAGTTTAGTCGCAGTAGCAAACCCAAGTTTGGGCTCACTTGCTCGCAGAGGTGACCAATGTTGGACCTAGTATCAGATCGCTTCAGCACACCCACACTCAACATCCTAATGAAGTACTCCTTTCTATTTTCCGTGTATGTGATAATATGTCTCCTTAAGCGCCGTAAGCTGCTCGACATCTCTAGGTTCGACCACCCTGACCGTCTTCCTCGTAGAAGCGGATGCACCGCCCTGCAGGGCCTTTCCGCTCAGGTCTTCTTCGCCGCTTTGATTGGCTGCGGCTCGTCCATGAAAGCCATTCTCTTTCGTTGAGTCCGCGCCATTGTGGCAAACATGCACTTTTCGTCTTCTGAAAAATATCTACTGGTCCAGTGCGTCAAGCGTTGCGCAGGCTCAGCCGCAGCGCGATACACAGAGAAAAATGTATTGCTGTTTTGTAGGTAGGACACAAAGGGTATTGTTTCCCGCAAACTGATCAATTAAACAATTTTACTAGACTTACACTGCCTGTATCTAGCATATTGAAGAAAAATGTTCTCCTACTCGCTCACATGTCGTCAATAGGATTGCAAATCTTATTTTTCACCACAGTTACACCCAGCTCGCGTACTCCCGCTCTGCAGCAATATGTTGGGTTGAGATTAACTAAGTATTCACCGTTCTTCGCCGACCTTGCACCACCAGATCACAACCTAGCATTAAAGAATGTTAAAAAATAAACAATCAATTCTTACTATACATGTATATATGATGTATGTACTTGTCGAGGTCGGCAGAAATAAAGTGCACACGTGTAGGCAGTCCAAGCTAACATCTTTAAAAATCTAGATCAGGTCAAATGCTGTAGAGCCTGCTCCTCGTGTAACTTTTGCTCAATATAATACCTGATTTACTTAGCCAATAAAGCAATATGTACAATTAAAAACAAGATATAACAGTTGTTTTCATGAACGTATACATCTACCAGTACCTTCTTTCTTAAGAAGACCGGAATCATTCAATCTAGTCATCGTATCGAGCGTTACTACGTTCAATGCGAGCCTTTGCAAGAAAGGAGAATACTCTGCCCTTAAGTCACTCGAAACTTTTACCACCAGCAGGTCCGACATCTTTTGTAATAACTGCTTTTTGAGAATACGTGATCCTTCTAGTGTCGTCTTATCGAGGCCAACGGTGAAAAGTATTTATGTCTGATACTTACATTATGAAGAAAAAAAATCCTCGGAGTTCCACCTATTATGCGTCGCATCTCGAACCCGCGGCTGCCCATGATGTCAGACTCGCAGGCCGCTTTCTCCGCATCTTCTCGCTGACTTACAAAGCTATTTCAGAATACACATATACATTGATGTGTTTGTATATACACATGTAGCACTGGTATATCTATGTATATATACATGTATCCTCTCGCTACGTCTATCTCTCTCTCTCTCTACACACCCATATACAACCTTGTTATATATATATATATATATATATATATGTATACGACTGCACTAACCGAATGCACAAATACGGCACGGCGACAGTGGTGGTGCTGCTGCCAATGTTGTTGTTGTGGTTGTTGTTGTTGTTGTTGTTGTTGTTGTTGTTGTTGCTGCTGCTTCGGGCGACTCAACGGAGCGTTAAAGAAGATGCGTTGCCGCCTTCCTGAGTGTATCTTCCAAAATAGGAGAAGGGCGACCATTATTTAACTTTTGTTAGTGTGCTGTTATTGCTATTGCTATTGTTGTTGTTGCCGTTGCCGTCGCTGTTGTTGTTGTTGTTGTTGTTGTTGCTGTAGCGTAATATTATGGCCATACCAATAACAGAACCACCACCAACAACAACAACAACAACAACATGACCAGCAGCCGCACCAGAGAAACCCATAAATACACGCACAAAGGTATTACTGGCTGGGGTGGCGGCGGTCTCGTACAGCTCTTGCTGTTTGCCGGCTGGGTAGTGACATACCCCATACTCTCTCTCCCACCCGCTCTCTCTCCCACCCGTTCTTTCTCTCTCTCTCGCAGTTTATATACGCGCAAATACGCCCGACCTATGTCTTAGTCGAATGGCCATGACGAGTGCATGCAGGACACTGTGAGGCCGCCACACTGTGGCTGACTGGTTGGTTGTCTGTTACTACTTCGACTACAACGCTACCCGTACAAGTGTTACTTCGACTTGGCAGAGAAAAGTATGTTTCGGTGGTTGTCTGGGTGGGAGGTTGAGTCGGTTCGTCGCGCAGCCTCTCTCGTATAGAGAGAGGCTATTCGGCTTATTAACGCGCAAGTCTATTGTCGCCGCCACGGTCGGCTTTAGTCGTAGTGACGTTTCTTTCCTCTTATTCTTCTTCCTCTTCTTCTTCTTCTTTTCTTGCTTTTAGTTCGCCCACGCGGTCGTAGACTCTGCGTGCGCACTGTTGCGTTTCTACCCTACTTATGTAGTTAATGACGACAACAACGACAATAGCAAAAACAACAATAACAACAACAACAACAACAACAGCAATAACAACAACAATATGACAAACAACGATAACAGCAACAATAAGGGCAGGAACACCAAGAGGAAGCCGCAGCACTAACAATTAACAACAGCAATGACGACGACGACAACAACAACAACAACAAAAATAACAACAGCAACAACGACATCAACAACCACAGAGTAGTTAACTAATACTTTGAAGGTTTAAGTGTTGTTTTCTTTACGTTTCAGGGCGGCGGTTTCGTGTAATGCGCCGTAAAGCTGAGCGCGAAATATCTAATAATATTGCCACAGCAAATGCACGGCATGCATTTCGAGTGCATCGGCGGGTTTATTCAGGCAATTCAATCTAATGTGTCTATGGATCGATGGTTACGAGTGTCTGTGATTTGTGGACTAAAGACCGCCGGGGATTCCTAGGGAGGAGACAGATAGGCTAGACGGTCTGTTCAATAACGCGTCAATCAATAACTACGTGCGTAGGATGACCGGATAACAACGCAACAAGAAAAAGAAATCCACATCTTCATCCACATGATTATCAAAGCGTTGTTTATCTTAATGCAACATTATCTTGTTGTAGATGAGCAAAACGATGATGTCATGAACGTAGGATGTTCTCCAACGCATTGTGCTGTGGTCATTATTGTTTTTGTGTTGTTGTTATGGTTATTGTTGTTGTTGTTGTTGTTGTTGTTGTGGTCGTTAATCGGAGCACTCGTTCTTCGTTCGCCGTATGCGTGTGAGTGAAGCGTGGGAGTGTGGATACAGAACCAAGCTTAGACATCCAGACACGACCTGTAGATAGATCATACAGACAGACCATATACCGGCAAACAACAAGCCAACAGACAGTCAGGTAGAAGGACAGCGAGCCATCGAGACAAAGACAGAGAGAGAGAGAGGGCAAAGAGGACAAGAAACCAAGGGATGAGAAAGAAGAGACATACAGAGAGAGAGGAGAGGGGGGAGAGAGAGCACGCGCTCTGGCGATAGCAAACGTCTGTTTCGATGCTTGATGGCGACGTTTTGTATAGCTGGCGCTTGAAAGAGCCGCCATTACGCCATGCACAGCCGGCTGACTCTGCACGGCGCGGCACGCACGCACGCACGTTCGACTCGACTGAGTGGCAGACTCGAATAGTGGCTGCTCTAGCAATTAGTCGCCTGGCCGTGATCGATCCGGCGGACGTCGACGCCGACAACCGACCTCAACCTCGCTGCCGGCTGCAGTCATCACCATGAGGTGGTAGTCCGCGTCATTGTGGCTTTTGTTGTTGTTGTTGCTGCTGCTGCTGCTGTTGTTGTTGTCCTGTTGCTGCTGTCGTTGCCTAAAGGCGCAGAGTTTTATTGTCCATTGACGGCGGTACCTCACAAACGAAAAAATCCTGTGAGAGCAGCCGCCGCAGCAGCAGCAGCAACAGTTACGTTAGATCTACAGCGGCGGCACAATACCGGACATAACAGGAATAGAGATATAGGGAGGAGATTGGAGGAAAGAGCGGGAGCGGCGGGGAGGGGAGAGGAAAACGTTTAGAACAATCAGGTCGCCTCCCGGACAAAGCTATAACAGTAGCGGCAGCAACAACAGCAGTGGCGGGAGATACGGCAGGTCGACAGCACCAACAACAGCATCAACAACAACAACAACAACAATGACAGCGACAACAACAATAATGACAGCGACAACTACGACAACAACACCAGCTGCGACAACAACAAGAACAACAACAGCAACAACAACAATGACGACGAAAACGGCAACGAAATGCAGTAGTTACTTCATTGATTAATTGTTATCTATCGATTTCCCAGAACGAACACGAATAAACGAAGCATCTAGGTGGCGACGGCGCCATTTGGGGCTGGGGCTGTTGCTGGCACTCCGCACCCGCAGCCTTCAGTAGTAGTAGTAGTAGTGTAGCACTAATTCGATTTGTTGGGTGTGTTGGGCAGCGAGATGATGAGGTGTTGTTGATGCCGATAGAGGCAATGAGAGAGCGGCGGCGGGGGGATCACTAGGGCTGGTAGCTACTAAAGAAGAAGAAGAGGAAAAGGAGAAGAAGAAGAAAAGAAGAAAGGGACAAAGACGGAGAAAGTACCCCACGCTCGTCACATGGGGAAGGAAGATGCGAGGCGGCGGCGGAAGGTCGAAAACGTTTAGGTAACGACTGGTTAGGAGAATTGGGGAATGTTCAGGGGACGGACAAGGAACACGACGACGACTACGACGATGACTACAGCAGCATCAAAAGGGGAGACGTGAGTGGGGTGGTAGGAAACCAGGGCGGAAAAATCCCCTCCGTCGGAATGTTAAACGAACCTTCTTACCAGTACCGCTTCATCACCATCGGCTCTTCAGTCAAAGTTGTCAAACGACAGATGGCAAGCAGAGGGAACGCGTCAATGAAAAACTTATAGAGAAGAAGAGACAACTAAGAAAGCGAAAGATTATCACGTACATAAGTCGCCGGAATAGTCATAATAAAAGTATTTAGATCTAGTGGTACAATATAGTGCAGGAGAGAGAGGAGGAGAGGAGAGAGAGGCAGAGAGAGAAGAGGCTTTTGAGAGGACTGAGAGCACCGCCATTGCGCTCTCAGTTGTTGTGGGCAGTGTGGCGGTGGAGGTGTTGAACGAACCTCGGCGGACGGTATCTAAAGACACGGTTGCTGTCGTACTATGCTTAAAAGCAGCAGCAGCAACAGCGGAAAGCAGCCGAAGCATTAATGGTGGTAGTAAGCTAGGAGTAGTGAGTGGTGAAAGCATGAAGTAACGTTTCGCTGGTGGCGCCGCCGCAGCGCGTACCGATCGTCACGGGGTGGTCGTAAGAACCGGCACCTCAACCTCGATGTCGTCGTGGGAGGGCCTAACCGGTCCAAAGAGAGACACTGACCCCTTAACGACCAGAGCAGCAGCAGCAGCGTTGGCGGCGATAGCAGAAAGTAATGACGGCAACAACATCAACTGCAACAACAACACCGAGGGGTTTCTAACTCAACCGCCATCTTTGAGACGTCACTAAGGCCTCACGAAGGGGCATTTAACATTGTTCAATTCGGGGAGACCCAAATAGGAGGGAGAATGGCCAGTTGACGTGAGTTGGATTCAATTGTCCTTCTGCTTGCACGACTCCGAGCAGCTCTGCGATTTGCTGGAGTTGTCTTGCCCAGAGATCAACGTTACGCTGACTAACCGGCTTCATTTGAAAGCCATCTGCTCGCACAACTCAGGTGTGTTGAATTATTGGCGAACTGCAATTCCGTTATCCACTCCGGTTAGTTCAATGCGTGACCAATAAAAATCGTAGAAAGCAGCGCTTTGCCGATTGTTAATAGTAGTAGTTGTAGTAATGGTTACTGTTAGTTATCGTAAAACAGTTACATTCAGTAACATCAGAGTGTAGCGAGCCTTAAGCTGATTGACGGCTCTTCAATTGCTTTTATCATTTTATTTGGTACTTGGTTGAAAATTTTATTGTTTGGCTATACATATATCCTATATGGATAAATATATTTTTTTTTTAACTCTTTTATCTCATAATGCGTAATAAGCTTAGGCAGCCCGCATCCAGACGGGTACTCCAAATCGGTTAACTCCAGAGCGTTCACCAGTCGGTCTGGAATCAGTAGTCAATCAGTCACCTATCCGTCCCTACTCAGCCTTGACAGTCCTCGAATATAGGACCACGAAAGTATAAATTCATCTCTATCTGATCTTTATCGTATGCCTTGTCTCTCAAGATCTATATTGAACCAAGGGTACGATACTTCTATAAAGAATTAACACTGCAATCTGACCAACTTTTGACCAATTTTCGAGGAAGATGTCCGCAGCACGCATAGGTCGTACACGCATCACGTTTAACTCTCTCATATAAATATAATATAAATGCACATATAACTCACTCTCATATAAATATAATATAGATAACACCCATATAAATACGTATGACGTTTTTCTTGTGTCAAGGTTTGCCCCTCGTAGGTAGGACTGGGCGGGATGGTAAAATGTAGGCACAAGTAAAGCGGCCCGCAATGTGAAGGGCGAACACAAGGTCATCACGACATATAGTATAAGGTTATGTGGTCTGCGTTACACCTGTGTGCTCTGTCGGTTAGCGGTTAGTTAACTCGACAGCAATTAAGGTTGAATTGATTGGGCGGACGATTGATGCCCTTCTTTGTAGGCCCTTTTTCACCTGTATTATCTTTCTCTTCCACTCTCTCTATAGCTCTTCCTTGTGATTTCTGTTTTTATTCGACGATGCCGTAGTGTCTCTTGCGAGAGACAAGAGAGAGAGGCAGCTGCCAGATGCTTTTAGCAGAGTGGAGCTCCGTTATATTATATATATATATATATATATAATAGTATCATCAGCTCGAGCATCTCTGTTGTCACCGACCCAATGCACTGCCAGCAATGCTACCGCTGCATCGCTGCGGCAGCTCTTTACGACGATTTCAAACGACGGCTCCGCCAAATTGGGATGGCGTTGCAGGGTGGCGTCTGGTTGGGTGGTTGCCTCTGTGTGCCTGTTGAAGTCGTTTTGTTTTTCGTTTTGGTTAGGTAACTTTGACTAACTGCTGCTATTCGGCTATTCGGGTTTTCGGAACTTCGGCTTCGATGCCGGTAGCCCTAAGAGCGCCGCCGCGTCCGCCGTACATTTGATTTGATTGCTGTCTTTGTTCCTCCTCAGAGACAGGAATATAGCTAGAGAGAGAGCGAGATTGAGAGAAACGAGCGCCTTCGTCTGCCCTCGCCCGCTTTATCGGCACTTCGCTAAACAGAAATGTACAAGCTGAAGTGTACCCTGAAGACAGCTCTGACAGCAGCAGCAGTAGCAACAACGGAAACAGTAGCAGCAGCAGCAGTCCTCATATCGAAATACAGGTGATGTAGGAACAGACGGACGGACAGAGCTGAGGCGAAGCTAGCGAACCAGCGCAGAAGCTCTGAAGTCGATTGAAACCGGTGCGCTGCAAATGTGCGGTGCGGTGCGGCGTGGCGCTCTGAAGACGATGACGATGCGGCTACAGAATTGATGGTGGATTGCTGGCTAATTGTCGGTTGTAAACTGTACGGCCGTATTGCGGAATTAGGGAACGAGAGCAAACGTCGCGAGCGTCAAAGCGACACGAAATGAAGTAGGGAAAGGCCGCCGGGGGGGGGGAGGGAGGAGAAAGATAAAAGCTAGAGACGGACAGACGGAATGGGATAGGTACAAAGACGAAGAAAATCTAGAGAGAAAGAATAGGAAACGTGCGCAGAGAGAGAGAGAGAAACAGAGCGATCCGGCAGAGACTTTGCTATCTGTTGGACGGTAGCTTTTTTCTCACTTGGAGCCTAGCTTGAAACATTACATTGGTTCAGATTGGCACTGACTTAGCCGTTGTTGTTGTTGTTGTTGTTGTTGTTGCTGCTGCTGCCGTCGTTTTTGTTACCGTCCTCGTCGTTGTCGTTGTTGCTTCCGTTTTGTTGTTGTTGTTGTCGTTGTTGTTGCTGCTCTTGCTACTGTTGCTATTAGCGCTGCCATTGTTGTTGTTGTTAGCGTCGTTCATATTATTGTCGTCGCCGTGCTCCCCCCACCGCCGTTAGGACAGGTTGGTTGTCGTCGTCGTCATTCCGTTCTGAATGTACGAGTTCGTAATCCGATGTTCGTTTTACGTTAAGGCGCTCATAAGGATTGGTTTAACGTTGCCGGCCTGGATAGACAGACATACAGACACGCACTGGTGGTCACCGCGCTACCCACCGGCGGTGGTGAAAGACCCGTCGTGGCCGAGGATCGTATTTCGTCGATTCTTCTCGTTTGAGCCCGCGGATAGAGGACATTGTCGATCGTTGGATGAATAGATGTAACATTAGCGGTCGCGACGGCAGTGGCCGGTTCCGGCCACGACTACAGCCAGGCGACCGACCGACGGGCCAAACAGGAGGTCGCCAGTGAGTGATTTCTTAGAGTTCGTTTGAAAGTGAACAGTTCTGCACAGCTTCCAGTGAAGTGACAAGAAAGAGAGGAGATGATGAGTCGACGAATGGACAAGCGGGTGGGCATTGGGCAGCGTGCCCCCAGTGAACGCGGCGGTCCGGCTAGATTGAACTGGTTGAACTGAACCCCCAAGAGAGCGAGAGAGATCGAGAGAGACGAGAGAGAGAGAGAGACCAATATGGAGTCAGCTGGGAGTCAGGTGGCTCTACATTGGCGTCTCTGCGCCCACTGAGCACGTGTCGAATTCGTCGTGCAGTCGCGCGACAGCTTTACGCTGCCGTTACATCAGCGAACACATAAGTACAGCCACTGCTCAACGTCAGGGCGTCTGCTTACCTTGCACCGCATCAAAGACGACGTGCGAGTTTGAACGAGTTTTACATAACAGATTTCATATATACATATTAGATAAATAATCACTTTTGTTATATGTGTTTGTGTTCATATATATATATATATATATATATACATATAACAATAGCCTTATATCGTTACACCAGCAAACACATCAGTGTAACCACTGCTCAATGTAAGGGCGCCTTGCAATGGCTACAAAGACGACGTACTATTTTAAACGAGCTTTACATAACAGATTCTACATACATATTATATGAATATTCATATATGATACATGTGTGTTTATATATATATATATAATGTCCCTAGTGAGACTAATATTCCGTACAAGTTATGCATACATCAATGCAGGTACAATGTCGAGCCCGGTGGCGTGGTGGATTAGGTGTGCGCCTCGCAACCGGAGAAGACATATAGGTGCGCGGGTTCGAGCCCCACCGTTGCACATTTGTATTTATGGGGGTCCGTCTGTGGAGCAATGCACAAAGCAGTCCCATGGACGTTAAATTTTGGCTGAGAGTCAGCCCCAAAGGATTTTTTTTAATGCAGGTAGAATAATTTGCTTGTGAAAGAAAAAGAATATAAGTATATAAACTGCTGTTTCTAGTGGTTGATTGAAAAACATTGGAGAAACGTATTGAAGTTGTGAAATTTCCCTACGTTTTCTCGTGTCCGTAGCCTAGCATGCAAATGTTCTAGACCTGTCATTGCAGTCTGCGTCGAGTTATTTCTTATGTTTTATACCAGATCTTCTTCTGTTTCTTCTTCTTCTGATTCTTATGTTTTACGCCGCATAGATATTTTTGATCATTATGTGATTTAATATATATAACAAACTTAGGATTTAAACCACATCTCGGAATAGACTTAAATAATTGTTAGCGCCGACGTCGATAGGGATGGCATCATGCGTATATTGTACAAGTGACAGAGTCAAAGGCCGACAACATTTTCGTTGAAATCAGCGAACAATAAAACACAAAACAAAAGCAATGAATCGTCGTCGTTTTTTCCTAGTCGTGTTGCTGAGCACTACGCCTAATGCGTAAGAGCTGCGGAAGATGCGTAACGCTATAGAAAACGCTTTTAACGTAAATTGTCGACTCTCGAAAGTCCCCTCGAACTCATCTTGTTGACGTTATGGTTGAAAATTCATTCTCGCCCGCTTTTTCGCTACGCCAATAATTGACTAAATGACACTGAATGCCCCCCCCCCCCATTACATTAGGCCCTGTGGTGACCACTACTGATTCACCAAAAAATTAAGCTTCGTGCTAAAGATTTTTCTACCCTGTTCTGTGCGTCCAATCCGATTACGTGACTGGGACCCACGCAACATTTCACAGCAGGAAGACGCGATTATCTTCTTGAGTATGCAATCTATTCACTTCGCTCCGGCCACAAAGTGAAGACTAGGTTAATAATTGAGCACAATCCCCCACTTGTTTATAAATTGTTTATATTTATATTGTTATTTTTAGCCACTGAGACTCTTCTTTAAAATACCTCACAAAGACGGCGTTGTGTCCGACATTTTGGCTCAGTCTTATCACCCCAGTCTACAAGATGGGCTCCAAAACAAATGCAGAGAACTACTGGCCTGTTTCGCAAGGCTCTATACCGTGCAGCGTCTTTCAGACAGTTTTAGTTGCCCACTTAAAGCGCTTTAAAATTTTAAACCGCTTACTTTACACTGCCTCGCACGGCTTTACCGCCCCTTGGTCTATACGTACGCGCCTTTTAGAGACAACCCAGGACTGGGCCATGTTCATAAATGCTTGAAGACTGCGTTTACTTTGGCCAAGCGTGTTCGACAGCCGAGTAGATTCGGCTATATTCTACTCCTCAAATATAAACGTCCAGGTAGTAGTACTAAATCCGTGCAGTACATTAGGTGAGGGCATTGTCAGGCAATCGGGGCATTTTCAAGTAAAAGACGGCGATAAACTAAGTCGACCGTATCCTGCATTATCTGTGCACTTGGGGGAGGGAGGGGAATTCGTTTCCCTCTGCTGTATCTGACTTTTGTCTTTAACATAAATATAAAACATGCAATTTTATGTCATGTTCATGCGCCACCGCAGATGAACCTGCAGAGCTAGATTCAGCATAGCAGACAACTCTTCGGCAAGCACGGATGTCCAATATATGTTTAGTGGGCTACCGTAGGACTACAATATTCGCGCAGTTTTTTGTGGAGCACGACAAGGTGGTAAAGCTATAGGACTTGTTTGCCAATAATTCTAATTAGTAGATGTAAGAGGAAGAGCATGGCAGACCAACGAATATATAGATATGCTACTCGCCTTGCCGGACGCCATAGCAGACACGCCTGGGTGCAACAGACATGATTATTACAGGCAAAACTGCGAAAGCTACAGATAATTGCTTCTATAATCTACTTTTTTATGACCATTTTTGTTCTGCTCTCTTTCTCTGTGTTAACTGTATCATGAACCGACTCATGAATACGGCATGAACCCTTTGAACCATTAAGGCAGCGTTAACGCAATAACACAAATAGTAGATCTTCTAATTATAGAGTTTATTAATACGAAAAAAGGTCAACGTCATTCCATTAATAAATATATATATATATATATATATATATATATATATATAGAGAGAGAGAGAGAGAGGGATTAATAAATATATATATATATATATATATATATATATATATATATATATATTGACTGAAAATAGCACGAATACAGAAACGAAAGAAACGCGTGTCTGCTACAGCTTTCAGCAGCAGCAGCGGCGGCACACGGTAATCTGCTGTTCATGTCGCGATTAGAAGTAAATCGTCGATGTCCTACGATGACATGGAGACGCTTTGTGCACGCCAACATCTCCACACTACGCCATGAACGCTACAAGCATGACGTCGTTTCGTTCCGAGGTTGCGTTACGTTCACGCGTTAGTTATGTTCTACCTCAAATACATCATAGTTGCGGCGCGCCCTTACAACACAGACCGGCGGCGTTCGTTCTGCTAGTGGTGGTAAGATAACAGCCATTTCGATACCAGGTAGTTGCGGTAGAAGCAGCAGAAATTGCTTTAACCATAATCGTGCCAATAGTAGTGGTCAAAGTAGTAGTAGTAGTAGTAGTAGCAGTTGTTGTTGTTGCTGCTGCTGCTGTTGTTGTTGTGACGATAATGGCAATGGCGGTGCGTTCGTGTCATCTGCAGACAGATCTCTATCCCTCTGTGTATCTATGTATGTTTGTATTTATCTTTGTATCTATTATTCTATCTATCTGTCTATTAATCCATCTCTCTATCTATCTATCTATGTATGTAGACGACATTCTGGTTATACTACTGGTTGGTAGGACAGTGTCCGTATGTGTTTACTCGGTTGCATGTCTGTGTGGGTCTGGCCGGCCAACCGGCCAACGGGCCGACTGGTCGATTAGGGCTGACCACAGACGAGGATGTACGGGGGACGGACATCCGAAGTCGTCTCGGCTCAAAGTCGAGTCACACCACTACCACCACCACCACCGTATCGGCGGCACCGACGTATCGCTGATAACCGATCAGCAGCAGAAGCAACCGCAACAACAGCAACAGCAGCAATAGTATCCGCCGCAGAAGGGCAAACAGCGTTATTCTTTCGCCGACGAACTGCAGTAGCAGGAGACAGAGCAACAGCAGAAGCAGAAGCAGCAGCAGAGAGCAAATGCCGCCTGCATACGGCTGGTCAGCCCTTGTAACAGCAACTACCTTGTTTCGTGTCTTGTCGAAACTCGACCCACAGATGGGGGTTTGGGTGGAGGGCAGGAACGGGAATCGGATGAAGGAGAAATAGAACAAGGACTTGGGGAGGAATCGAAATGACGAAGAAGAAACAGTACGATAAACGAGGATTGGGTGGCCGGGGGGGGGGTGGAGGGCAGGAACGGGAATTGGATAAAGGGCAAATAGAACAAAGGACTTGAGAAGGAATCGAAAGTACGAAGGAGAAATAGTACGATAGATGAGGATTGGGTGGCCGGGGCGGGGGAGAGGGGGGTAATGGAAGAGACAGCCACAGAACTGAGTCAAGGCGGCGCCGACCATACCCCCCCACTAGAGGATATCGTGGTTACTCTGCAGAGCTCCAGCAAGCAAGCAGCTACCTCGCTAACTACTCTAGCTACAGTACGCATTCCCGCGGAATGCCGCGGACACCGACGGACGAAACGCTGCCACTACTAGCAGCCAGCATCATGCTGAAGGCACGCACGGCGCGCCGCGACGGTATCGAACAACGAGGCAACAAGACAACGCACGACGCGACGAGAAGGACAACGACTAAGACATCCACAGCGATATCGGCGAGCGTGTGAGCCGAGCGTTCGCTTTTGCTGTGTGTGATCTTCGCCGACCACCGCCGCCGCCGCCGTGTCGTCGTTGGTACAACGCGTCCACCGCGTTAGGGCTAGCAGCTTGCCGGTGATGGTTAGTGGTGGTGGTGGTAGTGGTGATGGTGATACTGGTCGGCGGTTAACCACGACCTTAGCCAGCCAGGATCGGGCGCAGTTCTACGTCTACAAGTTCTGGTCTGCTACGACCGAGGCACACTGTGTTCCCTCTTGTCGCTCCGGAGCAGCAGGAGATAGGCGATATACGATAGGCATTCAAGGGGCCATGCGAGATTTCATGAACGCGACGCTTCGGACGTTCGACAACACTCAACGACGAGTCAAGAGCGATGGCAGCGAGACACATTCAGCATCGGCTGGCCAGCAGTGCTAATGTGCATGCTTTTGACCATTTGGCGGCTGCGCCTACGACCCACGCGACAGACCCGGACAGAGACACAACATGCGGGAAAGGGAAAAGCGACAAGAGTGGCAGAGGAAGGAAATGGGAATGGAGGTGGAGAGAGAGGGAGGGAGAGAGAGGGGGGAAATAGGAGGGAGAGAAAGAGAAAGATACTGCTCTACTATTGTAATAGATGTACGGGAGCACACATATACGAAATACGTGCATACATATAACAAGTACATACATGTGTAAATACTATATACGTGTTCCATGCGTGTACGTGTGAGCGCACAGCACACAGATAGGCGCTTGCAGACCTTTATAAATATACGTTCACTCTATTTGTGTATATTTATATATATATATATATATATATATATACTAGATAGATGGAGCCTGAAGGTATCATGCGTAAGTTTACGTACGCTACCCGAGGCTACACGCTACAACATCCAGCAGCTGAATGAATTAGCGAATAGTCGAATGAACGACAACGTATATCTACTACTTATCTGGCCATTATCAGACGCGTGTATACGCTTTACGTACCGCTACTGGGCACTACACAGATATTCTTCTCACGGCGGCGTGTCGCCGGATGCCTGCTGTCTGGGACCACCGATTCCCAGCGTTGTGTTTTGGTGATAATGCTCAGTGAAAACAACGGCGAAGTTGCTGTTTTTGGGGCGACTGTTGCTGTTGTTGCTGTTGCTGCTACTGCAGCACTAGATTTGGCTGTTAATGTTGGTGTTCAGCCGTATGCCGTTTGCCCCACGAATGATACGACAGACGGCCTACCGTGAGGACCACCTTATGTCGTAGACACTTAACACTGTTCATTTATCTATCTATCTATCTATCTAGCTGATACAACATGAAGTCGCCCGATTGAGCCTCACAGCGACAGCTTGTCCTACGACGACGTCAACAACGAAGACGCCCAAGAATCATGGGACACCGTGCCGAAATACTGGTTTTGGCATTGGACCGGGTGGACTTGTTTTTTATGAATGGACCTCGTTGAACTCCTCCTCCCCGAAATGCCTTACTCACACTCTAGCGTCCCGCGTGATTAGCTTCGAAGATTCGAAGGAATGTCGTAAGCGCAATTTAGTATAAAGTCTGCATTGGGTAAGAATATCATATTGTTTGTTTCACCAACGGCTGCTGTGCAGGAAAATATAGAGCAGGACAGTACCTGGCATCATCTAAGCGGCTTTTTTCAGCAACTATAGCCCTTCTAAATGACATACGCTGGTTGCAGCTCAAACTGGTATCGTGCCGGGGTTGAAGCCGCGGCTTTCTCAACGATACTTGTAATTTGTTGAAACAGTCGACATAAAACTGTCCACTCTTCTTATACCAGAATGACACATTTATTCAGTATACAAAAATGGGTTACATATTGCGTTGTTTAGTAGAGGTTTACTGGGGACAATTATATCCGCTGTGTTTAACGCAATATGGTAAACTATCAGATGATAGGTGTCGTCATAGCAGACAAGTTACACTTTAAGTCTCCAAAGTGTCTATTCGTATATTTATGTTTGATTTTGTTATCATCGTTGCTCTAAATCATATAGCTCAAATTACAAGCTATATTTTAGATTGTTTTTATTTTTGTTAACTTAAACAATAACTGTTGTTAGATATTTTAGTTATCTTACAGCATTCCAATCTAAATACTAGCCAATAATACAAAAAAACACAAAAGCTTGATAGGTGCTTGTATTTCCACTTACGCCACTCGTGTTTCCACATATCTCTTTTATAATTAGGGTATCACCTCTCATCACTTCTGTTCTGTCTGTACACGTAACATTGTTATTAGCACGATCGTATAGCACACCAAGCAATTAGTGTGGGCTAATTGCTTAGAAAGGCGTACAAGATAATGAGGAGGGTAACCGACGTGGTCGCCATGATGACAGTAAAATTAATCAAAACACATCTTGTATTCCGAGGGTCAGGTGCTTTTCTGGTCCGTAATGTATCTAGATTATTCTGGAACCTCTACGACGACCGATATATATATATATATATATATATATATATATAGGCGAGTACTGCCGAGTGTGCAAACGTATTGCAAATTATTAATAAATCATCACAATATTATATATATATATATATATATATATATATACAGGGTGTTGCAGAACTTTTTCATAATAGATATAGGGAATTGTAGAGCTCGTTAAAGCAAATGTTTTTTCCAATAGAACATGATCTCTGAGAAGTCTTGTTTTGGAGTGAGAGTGAAATTACTAAAATTTGTAACACTGGTGTTTTTGCCCGACATAGGAGCACAAAATGTGCTGTTCCGAGACAACCAGTCTTCCTTTGCAGAAACTAAGCACACCTTCGTGTTCGCTATAAAAGTCTGCTTCTTCCGAAGGGTTATGATTTTTAAGTTTTTGGCGTGAACGCTAATAAAGAACTTTATTTTTGGCGAATTCTCTTCTAAGCGACCATGTACTGTCTTTTGACTGGTTCTGTATATTCTTCAGGTGGAGCAGAATTTTCTCAGGAACACGACGGTGTGCTTAGTTTCTGTATAGGAGGACTGGTTGTTTCCTATGCATGTTTTGCTTTAAAATGTGCTGTTGCACATTTTATGCTCCTATGTCGGGCAAAAACACTAGTGTCACAAATTGTCGTAATTTCACTCTCACTCCGAAACAAGACTTCTCAGAGACTATGTTCCATTGGAAAAAATATTTGCTTTAACGAGCTCTACAATTCCCTATATCTATTATGAAAAATTTCTGCAACACCCTGTATATATATATATATATATATATATATATATATATATACATATATAGCTTTCTGCATTGGGCACGAAGGGTCCTCGAAGGGCCAACAAAGGCGTTGATTGGCTAGACCTCAGATTTTGGGGTTTCCGGCAAATCCTCGCAATGAACAGAGCAGAGCGTGCACGAGTTGTTATACAGATTTCGATGTGCATCAAGAGTTTGTAAGGGTGTCCTTGTTGCATTGGTCGTCCTCTATGCTTGTCATACGTCTTTGTATTAAGCCTGTAGAGCTGCTCTAATAATATCTGCTGGTATATCGCGTATCTAACTTGCTCAAATTGATAGCGAAAACAGCCGACACTGTGTGCTTCTATCGGTACCTACTCGGTCAATACATATGAGTTATTGAACTATAACATGTTCCCGTCTAGTTGTCCGGGGAGCTTTATGGTTAAATGTTGGCGAATTAGCCATACTTAGAAGTTTTTAAGTGCTTTTGTGTACATCTGAAAATTAAAAAAACTGTTTATAAAGATTGTGCTTTAGTGGATGGATTGGATAGATCGATTTTTATCTGTCACGAGATGGCTGGTTCTTGGGCTTAAGTTATGCGACTTCTGTTAACAATCCAAATGTCTAGAAACAGCAGACAAAGTTGGTGAATGTACATAATGTTGTTTAAAATGTAATATATATATATATATATTTTTTTTTCTTTAGGTTTAAAGAATATTGCTGTATTTGTATTTGCACATAGAGAGAAGAGTGGCAGCTAGCTTTGTATATATACATATGCATATTTATGCATATTGTTTATATGCATATTTATTCATATAACTTCGATATGTTAGCACTTTTGTGTGGACAATTGTCTCCGCGCAAACGTGTGGTCACGGGTTTTCTAGGCCAGGGTTAGCCCCGTTCAATGTGCTTTATTAAACGACCTGATGCCCCATGGGTCTTTTCTGTGCGGTGAAGATTTTGGAGATAAAGAAGAGAAACATGTCGAAGTGTTTAAAATTTCTGAGTGACACGTGCCGTATCCTTTATGTATGCATCTATATTGATTGACTTATTACTTGCTTGGCATGTATACCTAAATACACATGTCACCCTTTTATATCAGGGCGCTTAGAGCGGCAGCATATATGATACCTACTTATCCATATAATCAATGTATACTTCAATATTTACTAAGTATTTGCTTTCCATTGAGATAACTTCTTCTTTGTAACACCGACCAGGTCCTCTCTAACATTTAGTCCTATAGCTAGGGCCCCCAACAGCTATGTATGTCCGCTCCTCCCTAGGGCTGTACATTCTTTAACAAGACGCTCGATTGACTTATTCCATATGCTCGACATTCTGTACTTTCCCCGTCCCTATATTTAGCTCTTTGTATCCTTGTATCCAGCAGCCCTGCCCTGGCATCTGCCAATAGCCTACTCGCTCTAGAATTATCGTATGCCCATTCTACCCCGCCCCGTTCTTGCTTTTCTGTTCCATATGTATTAGCCAAACTCGATCTGGAGCCCATCGCCAATTTTCATTTGCCTGTAGATTACCTGTTTACCTTCAACTTCACCATTTTCTTCGATGCCCTCGCTCTTGCCCATTGCTGACTATCGTACCCAATCTCCCTAGCTGCGAACTCTACTCTGCGGTCCCACTTCGTCTTAATCGTAAATGCCGTCTTTACCAGCTGCATCTGTTTAACCCATCTTTTATCTGTAACATGTTTAACCCTAATTCGAAATTAAAGCTTACTTTGCACTTCCCTTTGTATACATTGTAGCATCTTTCTCGCCCTCAAGAAATTCCTTGGCGAAATTAAAACGGCAACTCAATTCAATCTCGTTCTCTTTGTATTGTTTCTAACTTCTTTTCCAACCACGGGTTGTGGACCACAAAACATTAGCAACGATCAACCCTGGCACATACATGGCCTTCCATATATTCCTTGTTACGATATATTTATTAAGCCCCCAGATGCCCTTACATCCTCACTGCATTTCTTCCTCTTTCAGACTTTCTCCTCCGTAATATCTCTTCTTCCTCTAAATAATCCCCCGTAGTCATTGTCACCCCAAAATACTTTACTGACTTTTATAATCAAATTCCTTTCCCTGTACTACAAGCTTCCTTCCCCTCCTAATATCAATTAAATACTAAAATTGCGCTCTTTTTTCATTAAACGCATTTAATATTTGTTAAACTTCGCAAGGGCTTCGCCCTAACACTACCATTTCCTCAGCAAACAGCGGCACTGGTGTCTTAATATATACACCATTTTTTCCTATCTACCATCCCAAATCCGTTCTAGAAAACGTCACCGATGACAACGGACAGCCTTGCTTGACCTCCTTAGCGACTATAAACTCTTTAGATTGTTCGGCTGTTATTATTATTCTTACCGTGTTATTCCTGTAAATTTCTTCTAGTAAATCCACCCAGCTTCTCTTCAAACCCTTCTCTAACATAATTTGATACAACTTTGTCATGTCATATGTTTTTTTTTAAATTTAAAAATTCTTCTACACACTCTCGTCCCCACAATGTTCATAAATATATATATATATATATATATATATATATATATATATATATATATATATATATATATATATATGTAAGAATGACGACGTTAATTTCTGTACCGTAGGCACCTTGATGATCTCAGGAGAAGAAAAGCCTCTGTGTTTTCAATCCGGTGAGTTTGCATGTTGTCGTAGTGGAGGAGCCATCACCTTAGAGACTCTTGAGAGCTCTTCTGGGTAAGCGCGGTAAACAACTTTTGTCAGGGAATAGTATACCAGTTCTGTAGTATGCAAATCGTTTATCACTGTACCAACCTCTTCCGGTTCGACTATCCTCACTCTTGGCAAGAATCACTAAATGAGACGACGGCTTAACGTAAGTTGGGTACGCTCTAGCGCTTGACCCCTGTAAGCTCTAAGTAGAAAGTCATAAAAAAATACTCAAGTCGTATCATCTGGGGCGAGTCTTAGTCCTCCTTGGATGTTTTCATATGTTCTCAAGCCACAAGGATTGCTGCTTGATGCTTCTTTTCGTCGTGCTACAAAGTACGACATATCCTTCAAACAGTTTTTTGATGAGTTCGAGGTGATCGTGCAGGTTTTTACGGTGGGTGGGGCGTGCAGGACACGGTACCCACGCTCAAAATCTCCTCTAGCAATGCATATGCTATGTTTGAGTCATTGTCATACTTGCGCGAGCTTCATTTTGTCCTCCGTTGCTGTCGTTGAAACTTTGTGTACTATTCATACCTAAGGACGGGGCTTCCTCCCAATGAGCCAACAAATGGCTGTACAACTTCAAGCGTATTTTCAAGTGCTTATAAATACAGCTATATATCTCATTCATATATATATATATATATATAAATATATATTTATATATATATATATATATATATATAGAGAGAGAGAGAGAGAGATAAATACTTACACTCCCTCCGTTGGCAGCGGGAGTGTAAGTATTTCTCTCTTTTGTTATATATATAGAAAATATTATGATGATTTATTAGTAATTTACATAACGTTTGCGCACTCGGCAGTGCTCGCCTTATACCTTTATATATATATATATATATATATATATACCTTACGCACAGAGGCCGTACGACTTCGAGCTCATAAATGTATTTCGTTCATACATTCAAATACATATATTATGTGTACTTGCTCGGCCGGTATTCGTGCGTCATGATCATCCGTGTTTGCCGTTTTACTGGTGCTGTTCTGCTTGATTCTGCGATTGCTGGGCATTGCTGGCTGCTGTCGGGTGCAGCATTTGATTGCTTTGCTAGCTTGATTGCTGGCATGCAACCACCACCACCACCACTACCAATACCGTGATCGTGTGCCATCCAGCAGCAGCAGCAGCACCACCATAGCGACAGCTGCTACTGTTCTGATGGCTCGCCCATAACATTCAACCAATGTGACGACGACGACCATTACCGTTACGTGCTCTGTGCCCGCTACTACGAACAGTCACTATCGACTGAAACTGACACGGCCACCACGGTGTACTATTCACTGCCACCTCTAGCAGCAGCAACACCGCTCAAATGTGCTCCCGCTTCTCCTTGTGCTTCTTTCTGCTGACGCTTACGCTGCCGCCGCTACTGCTGCTGGCGCTGCATCGTATCAATACCATTTATTGCCGATGAGCCGAGCTCGATTTCAGATTTGACCATCTCACCGCCGTCACAGAAGGATCGCGAACGTGATACGTAACGCACGGCGGGGCTGAAAGGCCGGCGAGCGAACGACCGGACGCACAGGTAGCAATTCCCTCCCTCCCTCCCTCCTTACGACGCTCGGCGTCGGCAATCGCACATCGAGTTTCACCATCGTCTCTCATCTTAGCGCGTTGCATCGCATCCGATGGATCGATTCATCGAGCCCCCGATTCATCGAGCCGATGACTGAATTCGACCGATGACTGTCATTGATTCATGCGAGAGAGCGATTCATTCTTGTTGGCTGATTCTTGAAATGATGCTGCCGCTGCTGCTGCTGGTTCTTCTCACCCCTGCTCGCTCGCCGCTCGCTGACAGAGGTGCGACGAGAGACGTCGCTGCCGCGTAAGCTACCGGAACTTCAACGGTGAGCAGCGGCACACCACCATTGACTACTTCTCTCGGCGAACGATCGGTGATGACGGCTGGCTTCAAGACGTCAAGCGACCGCTCCGTCTCGATTCCGTGGCACGTAATATACCAGTCGCTAGGGTAGCAGTGGCCATTTCCGATCATCATATATATATATATATATATATATACAAGTGGCCAGAAATAAGGTAGTAATAGACATAGTTACACTTCTATTAGAATAGAAATAACTTTCTTGAATACAATTTATCTAGGTTATTTTTGGGGCAACAAGGAGTTGATTTTGCTCTGTTTAAAAAGGCCATTGAGGACTTTGCTTGTGTATATATATATATATATATATATATATATAAATTCTCTGTCATTTTCGCAAGAAAATTCTGCTTCCTCCGAAGAACATCTAACGCCGGCCAGAAGATGCGACATGGTCGTTTAGAACATAATTTAAAAATGAAGATAGTTTATTAGCTTTCACACCAAATACTTAAAAGACATAGCCTTACGACCAATCACAGCGCTCAAAGCCTCAGGCAAACGCACATTTCATGACGATCATTTTGGTACCTGGTCAATAACGTTTATTGCCGATGAGAGCTCGATTTTAGATTTGACCGTCTGTGCTTAGTTTCTCTATAGGGGGACTGGTTGTCTCACAATTGCATACTTTGCACTCCTATATCGGGTAACAACACTAGTGTCATGGATTTTAGTAATTTTACTCTTACTCCGAAATAACGCATTTCAGAGACCATGTTCCTTTCACAAAAAGATTTGCTTTAACAGGCTCTGCAATTCCATATATTACTCTTGAAATCTTTCTGTTCGGGATCTGGCCAGACGAATGGAAGCAACGACGGGGACCAGCGCGAGGGAGAATTTACGAGACAGCTTCTGTCTCTCGTAATGTATAGAGGCAATGCCGCTTCTATGGGGATGAGCAGCTAAATAGCACTTGTTTGAATCTAGGCGACATGTTCGAAACTCACAGCCGTATGCTAATAACGCAAATGCGTATTATATATATATATATATATATATATATATATAAGGTGTCCAAACCGAGATTGGTTAGATTTGAGAGGTACTAATTTTCTTAAAATAATAATTTCTCAATAAAATTTGGGCGGAATTATTCTTTTTTATACATATGTGGCTCACTGGAGATCACTTCACAAAGTGCGGAGTTAAAAGACAAGATGAACGCTCGTATGTTCAGTTTCTCGACTGAACAACTCATTCTATAGTAATTGCACATTTTATGATGTTATGCCGGGCCAGCTATATCGGTAAAAGACGAAGAATTTCACCATTATACTGTTTATCCTAAGTAAGCAACATCAAAAATTCCCCCTCTCTCTTAAATTGCCAAAAAAACTTATTTTTTGGAAGTCTACAACACCTCCAAGTCTGGCCAAACTGAGTTCGGTATATATATATATATATATATATATATATATATATATATATTGTGATGATTTATTAATCATTTACAATACGTTTGCACACTCGGCAGTGCTCGCCTCTATATATATATACGAGAACAATTTAAACATGACGTTAAAATAATACCTCTGCTGTAGACACCTTGCAGATATCGGAACAAACTTTAGCAAGAGCAGCTTACACTTGTTGGGCATGAAATTGTAACTAGTTCACGTTGCTGGTACTACAACAGTTATTGCTGGTATTGTTGTTATTGCTCTTGTTGTTGTTGTTGTTGGTACTCCGGTTGGTACCGCTGTTGTTGTTGTTTTTGTTGTTGTTTCTGTTGTTGTTGCTGCTGTTGTTGCTGTTCCTGTATGTTCTAGTTACTGCTGTCGTGTCGCTGGTATGCTGGTTGTCGTCATTGATCGTTGTTGATTTTGTTGCTGTTTTTGCCGCTTTAGGCATCGATTGCCCCACCGGCTATTGTGGTGCTGTTGTTGTTGCTGTTTCGTTTACTTGTCGTCCTCTCGTAGGCGTTATCATCACTCGCGTTATCATACTATCATATCATCGTCCGTGGGGGCCGTAAGATGACACGAACACTGGTTAGAGTGATTGAGTTATCTGTGAATGGCCATCTCGGCTACCCGACACCTTCGGCCGGTGGCTTCTGCCTGTTTAGCGGCTATAGCTTCTGCTGCTGCGCACTGGTTAGATCACGATAGGCCAGCTCGACACGACCCGCTCGGATCTTCAACACCACCACCTCTCTCATCCGCTTTCTCTCTCTCTCTCTCTCTATATATATATATATATATATATATATATGAACCTCCCTCAATATCTGTATATCCACTGATCTCTCAGTTGCTCTTTCTATATAAGCAGAGCGCAGCCAAGGACGACCCCTACATAGACGACGACAGGCTGTTAGGGTCAGGTAGGGCAGCGCGTTGGCTACCGAGCCATCTGATCTTCATCGACATCAGGTCGTCGTCGTCGTCATCATCATCACAATGTCTCGCTGAGCGGCCCAAGCGACGGCATCATGAGGATCGAGCCAAGAATAACAACAAAGCCAACAACAATCACGGCCGCTTAGGTGAAAAAGAATCCCAACGCCCTCGAAATTCGAAATCCACCCCAATTCCAGCCCTCCTTACTTGCTATATCTCTCTCTCTTCTCTCTCTTCAGTTCTTTTTCCTCTTCCTTTCTTATTTTCTTTTCCTACGCATCTCTAGGCCGTACGACCCACCTTCAGGCCATACGCCCCATCTCACCTTCAGGCCAAACGCCCTATCTCACCTTCAGGCCATGCGCTCGATCTCACCTTTAAGCATTACGCTCCATCTCATCTCGAGGTCTAACGCCCACCTCCATATCTGGGTCGGACTAGCTGTCAGCGTAGACTGTACACAAACTGCTCTAACAAACTGTACTAAAAAGACTTTCAGTATTTGTAGTAGATCTACGAGGTGTGTCAAAAGCGACTTAATTTCGCGGGTTACGTATATTCGAATTTCGATTTTTTGTGGCGTATAGTTGGTACTATGTCTCTCATTAGCCGACAAGTCGGCCTTTTGATTTACTTAATTGTGCACTGCTTGCTTGCAGTTTTTGGATGCTTCGATTTTCCTATTCAAAAATGATCAAAGACTGTTCAATTTTGTGGAAAACAATTAAGTGCGCGGGTGCTCCGAATGTTACTGTGCATGGAAGACCTTGGCCGAAGAAGTTTATCGTGGTCAAATGTTTCAAGGCGAGAGATGTTCGAGAGAGCGTGCGGGACGCCGAGCACTAAAAAGACGAAAAATTATGAGTGGGTGATGCCAATCGCGAATCACCGTTAGAGAGTTGCTGACCTAACATATCGATTGGCTCGTGCTCGATTTATCAATATTGGGCATGAGACGGGTCGCGAAATCGTCCAATTGTCATTGCGACCAAACAATTGAACGAATGAGGTTGGACTGTCCGCGACACCCATTTTTCAGATCTAAGCATCGTTTAGATTAGACGGAACCAAAGCTCAATCATCTCAATGGAAGCTGCCGCACGAACCAAGACCGAAAAAAGCGCGCCAAGTTCGGTCGAATGTGAAAGTTTTGCTGACAGTTTTCTTCGATTGCAGGGGCGTGGTGCATCATGAGTTCTTGCCACAGGGTAGAACGGTCAATAAGGAATATTACCTGCAAGTTATGCGCAATTTGCGCGAAGCAATCCGCCAGAAACGCCCGGATTTGTGGAAGAACAAAAATTGGCTCTTGCACCACGATAACGCCCCTGCTCACACATCGTTGCTTGTGCGCGAGTTTTTGGCCAAAAACAACACACTAATGATGCCGCAGCCACCGTATTCCCCAGATCTGGCCCCCTGTGACTTTTTCTTGTTCCCTAAACTGAAGAGGCCCATGAAAGGACGACGTTACGCTACGCTTGACGAGATAAAGACGGCATCGAAGGAGGAGCTGAACAAGATTTTAAAAAAATGGTTTTTTGAAGTGCTTCGAAGATTGGAAAAACCGTAATAATATATATATATATATATATATATATATATATATATATATATATATTATTGTTTGTAGCCGTAGGCGAAGTCGGGAGTTATAGTAACACGTACTTTCTCGCAGTTGCGGCTTACAAATCTTGTAATCATTGCTAAATTGGAATATTTGTTATTTTGTTGATTTTGTTGTTGTCGTTGTTATTGTTTAGTGTTGTTTCTGGTTTTAAGCTATGTCTAAAAGAAAGAAACTTTATATCGAAGCCAGGCCAAACAAGGCGAACCTTCTCTACCAGTTTGTCCTGGAATTAATATTGTCCATAACAGGTAAGTCTGTCTAACTGTCTTGCCAGTATCAGCACTTTTTCGGTGACAAACCAGACGAATTAATCGAAAGTGGTTGAATGTACACCATTTTGATAAAGCATGTTTAGGTGTCGCTAGATTACATCTAGAATTAAGAAACATCTGACCGAATAACTTAGAGTTTAGACAAATTGAACATTTAAGCCATATGGTCAAATAGTAGAAACAGAAGAAGTATTTACGTTTACTGCGCGATGCCTCTTAGTTACACGATGGCGTTATGCCCGCACATAGCATCAGGTACTGATTGTAAGAATCGCTATGAGCTCAAATGTTACCAACCTAGGCAGCCATCCCGAGTACAACACATACACTACAGGTATGCTCTCTATAGACAACTTAGTGCTTCGTTTGTTGGAAGAGACTTGATAAGGCAAGTCACGCCTGTAACTCCAAAAAGTCGAATGCTTCATTAAAACTGGCGGAAAAAAGTACAAGACTCCGCAAGGGCGACCGATACAGTGCGATAAAGAAAAACTACGTTGTATTCGCCCTATGCCGTATAAAGAGTGTATGCTTAACGGCAACTGGAAGTCTCGCCAACAATGCTGATAGGGCTAGTAAACGTGGTAACTGGGTAGTCGTGGCGCTGGTGTGTTTTACCATATGTGAATGACATATACCGTGGGATATTTCTTTTCAGTGCATACGCACACATGGTAATATATATATATACTTTAAAATTTATAAAAAAAATACAGATGGAGCGACAATTGTCTCCTGAGAACGTGCGCACTGAGAATATTAATCTATCTCGTATACCGTGTTATGTATATATAATATCTATACATCTGTTGTAGAAAAACCCTGTTTATTATCTAATTTTAGGGTTACATGGAAATCCGAATACTGTATATAGCACACACTGTTGATGTCGTCATCTAATAGTAATTCTACTCAAAACGAAGAAGGAAAATTTTCTAGTCCTATCGACTGTTACTACTGCTTACGTGCTTCCTCCCTCCACCATCAGCTAAGTCCATCCACGTACACCTTCAGAGTGTGTTCACCCACCACACAGTTTGTGACCCCACTCCCCACTCCCCTCCATCCCCACCAGCTTCAAAGCTTCTCACCTACCTCTTCAGGCGCACTTCAGAGCGCCCCTCGTGGAATGACCAGGGGCAGATCTGCTTAGTCTGCTTAGCGACTGGACGACCACTAACCGATTTCGCATTAGCGGCAAAGTGAGTACACCGTACCTGTGTATATGTGTGCTGCCGGCGGTGTCGAGAGCGGCCGTCGGGCCATAGAATCAAGCCGCAGTCCGAATGCTGGCAGTGTCGTCTTGTAAACGTCATTTGATGACGCCGATGGTGCTAATGGTAGTAATAGTGATGACGACGATGATAATGATGATGATGGCGGTGGTGTTGGTGATGATGATGGCGGTGATGATGAAAATGATGACGATGATGTTGGTGATGATGGTGATACCTGCGAAGATCATGGCAATGATGATGATGTAATGATGAATGATGATCTGCGGCGTCAATTGCTACGTGCACGCGTTCGCACATGGAGGACGTCGCAGATATGTTCGCCCGTTCGTTGTTGTTGTTGTTGTCGTCGTCGTCGTCATCGTAGAGTTGTTATTATTATTACTACTACTACTTCTACTACTACTACAACTATTATTATTGTAGCCAAATGTCTGAAATGTCTAAAGTGGCTAGCGAGCGATCTCTACACGCTTCAAATTCGCGAACTTCGCCGACCTGTCTTTGATCGTTGATCGTCTGCTGAAGGTCTGCTTCGATGTCGAGTCGAGTCGTGTCGAATCGAATCGAGTCGTCCCGTGCTGTGTTATGCCGTGCCTGCGTCGGACGCTTGCCTGTCTGCTTCATCAGCCGAATTTTGCGCCGACTTCGCACTTGACTTCGCATGCCCGTCGTCTTCGGTGGTGATGCCGCTGCTGCTGGTGCTGGTGCTTGCCGAAGTGGCAATGCTTCGTGACTTCGGCTCGATGTTGTGAAGTCCTTCTGGCCGACAAACAGACAAACATGCACGCAGACACACAGATAGCTGCCGCCCTGCTCTAGGCAGTGCGGCTGCCCCATGACGACTCATGAAGTCAGTCACGAAGCCAGGCGGCGAATCGATGTGTCCAGAACCAACAATTTCTGATGTTACAGAAATCACTGCCAAAATCGTGGTCACTTCGCACTTGAGTTGAGTCTGTTGATCGCGCGCAGAGCTTTTGAGGAGCGAGGAACACACAGGCACAGCGGCACAAGAAAGAGGAATAGCAGGAAAACGCCGACCGTTGAGAAGTACCCATCAATATATATATATATATATATATACATTATATATAGGTGTGTGTTATAAACACCGGGGTCCCTCTTTGACGACGTTGTCCAACAACACAAGGCTCTATGTACAGCTTAAATCCGTGAGTACCTATATGATAGTATTTAACAGCTGCAGACTATACAGGCGTTGATCGCCACTATTCTATTTAGTAGAAAGCAGTTTATGGTAAGACGATCGTATGAGCATCCATACGCAAGTTTAGGTAAAAGCTCACGCATGCACGTGTCTACACGTGTTCCTTACATTTTATACGCGCTGACTCAATCGATATCATGCTTTATTTGGCTCTCCCCCTTACTCTCACGCTCTCTAGTGGAATGTGAAGAACTAAACACTACATTTGATTGATGGTGAGGTCGTTCGACAAACTAGTCAATACGTTGTGCTTCATCTCGTCATTGCATTAGTTTGATATTAACGCATCAATCAGTAAGTCAGCCTATCTAGGCATCTGGTGACGACAATTGGTGAGGATTTGAACAAGAGGGCGTGGATGAATGAATGTGCACAATGAGTACACTATCCAGGCTATGTACAGGTATGGGCCTATAGCCAAAGCAAGCAAAGCTCTCTCCCCTCTCTCTATTTTATCTCTTTCTTTATATATCTATCTGTCTCTCTTCGGTCGATGAGCCAGAACGAGAGATACAGACATGACGTCGCTCGTACTCAATCATGAGCCCTTCGATTGTAGACCTCTATTGTGCTCGACTCCGCACTCTGTGCGCCTTCTTCTAGAGTCCTTCCGACGCACCGGCAAACTTCTACGAAGCGCTCTAAGCTGGCGCCGCCAGGCCGACGTCTACTGCCATGTTGCGGCGGGCGCGAGCTCGTGCGGTGTCTAGTTTTGCGTTGTCGTCACGACAAAGGTGTATTGTATACTAACGGCGACGTTTGAAGTTCATCGCTTCGCAAGTAGGCGGCGACCTGTAAGGTTAGGCGTAGGTCGGTCGGCCGGTCGGCATCCGCCGGTGCTAGCCCCTGCCTTTGCTCAGATATTCATTCCACCATTCTTCCACCGACCACAACAAGAAGGTTGACTGAATGACTGACTGACCTACAAAGCCTTTGGATGTATTATACTTCGGGCCTCTACAAGGGTAGTCGCTACAAAAGAATACGACACGACAAACGTAGAAACAGAAGAGCGCACGTTGCGCTAACGACGTGTCTCGATTGTGACGTCCCGAGGTGCCGGTCAAATACTATAGATGCCCCACTGGTCATGTACGGGGGGTACGTTGGGGTTCAGATCGCTGTGCTTGTCGTTGTCGTCGTCGTCGTCTTCGCCGCCCTTGCTGATGATGAGGGCTGCGTTTGTGGCTGTAGTGGGGGGTAGGTAGTGGTGGTTGCGTTGTTGTTGTGTGGTGGTGGTGTTGTTGTTGCTGCTGTTCTGTTGTTGTTGTTGGGAGTGCGGCTGCAGGACACAGCGTGCAGCATCCAGGACACCGACCTGTAGCTGTGTTGTCGCCGGCGCCCAGCGGGAAACTCACTTGCTTCAACCAACTAAACAGCCAGCCCAACACGCAGACAGACAAACACACTGACTGACTGACGACAGTCATCTGTTTTAAGAACAAGCAGCGAAACAGTGAATAAGGAAGTTTGGGACTCGAAGGAGAGTCACTTCAACATGCGAACATTTGGCCATTGTTGTCCCGGAGGGGGGAGGGACGCTGCAGTAGCACTCTTAGAAGTAACTGCAGTAATATGTATGTGCACATGTACTGTAGACAACTCTCCAGATTGCTGCTGCTGATGATGTTGATGTTGTTGTTGTCGTCGTCGTCATCGGGGGCTTTGGCGACTTCAAGAAGCAAGATTCTTGAACGAGACAGAGAGAGTTCTCCCTCGTTGTTACCGTCCTCGTCAACATTCAAACAAAGTGCCTCCTCGTTTCTCGCCTTCGACATCGACACCCCTCGGTACCTTTCAGTTGTCCGGGGGGAGAGGGAGACGGACGGAGGGCAACCCCATCATCGTCGTCGTTGAGTGTCGTTCGTACGGCGACTACGCGAGAGACGTTCGACTGAGGTAGTGAGTGAGCGTCCGACGGGTGCTGGCGGGATGAACGGACCGGGGCGGGCCTTTTCTTTCTTTGCTGGCTTTGACGCGCCATTGTTGCAGAGAGCCTGCAACGAATAGTGATAGGCTCCGGTACCTAAGAGAGAGAGAGACAGAGACATCCGGCTTGAAAAGCGCAGAGATACTTTACTCAGAGGAGGTACCGGTCTTGGCCTTGAGTGTGCCGTGCCGTTCCGTCTGATTGACTGCTGACTGGCTGTGAGCTTATTGAATCGAATCAAACACATCACAGTCGGATTCGTTACGTCCGTTAACTAACTTCACTAGGCCGCCACAATAGGGGCTTGCACTTTCTATCATCCAGGAAGTTTGAAATCGACCAGGCTCAACTAGAGTAGTCACACCAGAGTCAATGCAAATAACTACCAAGAATGTCTAAGAAGACTTGGGTTTCATTCGTTTATGATCAACGATATATATATATATATATATATATATATATATATATATATATATATATTGATGATGATTTATTAATAATTTACAATACGTTGCACACTCGGCAGTGATCGCCTTAATACAAATGGTGGTAAAAAGGTGTCACATGAGGTTAAGAATCAGCTGTCGTGTGTCCTTGCTTGATAGTAGCCCCCGCTCGTATGGACCCGGTGTGAGCGGTATATCCTCAGGGTTCCTTGCAGCGTTAAGACGGTAAGATCCATAAGATTCCTCTTCGTGACGCCGAACCCCAAGAGCGTACTCGCAGATTCGGAGTCCCATACACCACTCTATATATATATATATATATATATATATATATATATATATATATATATATATATATATATATATATATATATATATATATATATATAAATATATATATAAGTCGCTCATTAGTTGACCATTTAATTAGCGGCAAACAAATATTCTCCGTAGCTATTCTTCCGACCTACTAACTGTCATCGCTAGGCCGAACTGGCCATTTACGCATACAGTCGGGATGCTCATGGAGAGAGACATATCAGACGAAAAAGTATGTAATCTTAAGTACTACATCGTTCTGCAAATACTAACATATTGACGACTGTACACTTAATTTGTTTCAAAAAGACGTTTGATGCTCGTGGAGTTGGTTTCGACGTTGCGTGTTATTTTCTCGTCCGATAGATCTATTGCCGGTCATTCGTTACCGATACATCTGCGTTCCGTGCTGTGCTTTTAGCTTGCAGCTGCATCTCGTCATATGCAAGTATGTCAGTGTACGGGCAGTCATAGCATCTCAGAAACACAAGCCTTCTCAATTCTACAAAACATTAGGTTTTCTATGATGATGCATTCAGGGAAATAAATTATACGTAAATGTGCATAGCAAAGCCTATCGTGTCCTAAATCGCGTTCAAGTAGTAACAACAAGTTAAATCTACCGAACAAGCCACGCTTATTACAAGACGCATTAAGATAACTTAATAATTAATAAAGTAGTAGTATGCTTCCCTTCAACTCTAGTAAGTACGTTTTATGGTTAGACAAACTCTGAGATTGTATTACAATTATTTCAAGTTTATTGAGGCTTTTACTGAACAACGTCAAATAACAGGTCTTATACAGCACACAAATACTTGTCAGGTATCCTCTTTATCTTAAAACCTGATCGATTACAAGATAATGGTCAGCATATATTCTATTACTTGAATGCGCGTCAGTTTTGTGCCGATTCATTAAGTGGTTACCATTCGTCGATGACCGCGGTACCATTCGTCAAATTGTCGGCGACGTAGAAAGTTACCTTCACCGTAAAGGCCTGCAAATAAATTCGCGGAAGACGAAAGCCATTAAGTTTCGCCACGGGGGTCGATTGGCTGCAGTAGACGTAATACCCTGTTGTGGCCAATCGCTAGAGTTTGCCAACTCCTTCCCGTATTTGGGTCTGAGACTACACTATGCGGTAACGACCTTTACCTAGTACATCGGTAACAGGTGTCGGGCGTCTATTACTTCTATTCACACAGAAGTAAGAAACCCTCGACGACTGTCTTTGAGTGCAGCAGTAAATCTTTTTGAGCTTAAGATTGTACCAATCTTGAGCTACAGCCTTGTCAGAGCGTGGGACCATCTTTTAGCGACAAGTTTTGCACAACAAGAAAAATGCTTTACAATACACATGACGCATGTGCTTTGCTTACCGAGAACGGCAAGACCCCGCTTCTTATCAGCTAGGGGATTGCACACTGAAAACAATCAGTGTAAGGCTTAGGTCACCTATTACAGGACCACTATAGCAATTCTTGTTGGAGTTGGAAAAGTCACCGAAGCCTCGGCAGAGGTAGTGCAGTTAGATGTGAAGCTCGCCAGGGTAGAATGGCATGCACTAGTCGGCACGTGTACGCAAGGTACATTGAGCACGGCTATCATCACTTGGTATGTTCAACTCAAAGAGTTCATCAAGTTGGTGATAAATGTCGTTGCCAGTTCTGCTTGCAGATGTGCGCCAAATATCATGCAGCGAACTGCCAGATGCATTGTCGGTCTTAGCAATTTTTCGCCCGACTAAGGTGCCAAAGTCATAATGAAGTGACTTGGTGACGAGATCACGCCAATAAGCTGTGGGTAGATAAAATAAACGCAAGGTACTCAATCTGTAACTCGCAGGCGTGTGGCACGCCTGGAACCGGAAGTACAGGTTTCACAAACTCCATGTTGACGAGCGCATACATATCAAGGAAAATGTTTGCCAAGCATAAACGAAATCGACATTTATATCTAGGCAAGACAACCAGTTAGACACGGAATGGTTGACTGTGCTATAATCAATATATATATATATATATATACGGTCGATATATACTTGCTAGCCACTACAAGCTTAGGCTACTACTAAAATAAGTGTTAATCAGCAATGGCAGTTTTCAGTATGGTATGCAAGTTTATCTCTCTCCTCCTCTTTGCTTTATCAAAACGCTTTTAGCTGCCGGTATTGCTGGCTAGTATTGTTACTATAATAATTTTTTTTTACATCAGCCTACTTAACTGACCGACTGGTTGGGCTTCGAATTTAGTCAGATATGTTCGTTAGGTATACATCGACGTCTATTCTTTTAAAATAGTTGTAGTATTTATATTTTAAGTTAAGTTTTATATATATATATATATATATATATATATATGCATATATATATATATATATATATATATATAAATACATATATATATATATATATATATATATATGCATATATATATATATATATATATATATATATATATATATATATATATATATATATATAATATATATATATATATATATTAACTTTATAAGATTCATTGAACAAAATAGTGAATATACGTCTTGTCATAAGGCAAAGAAATACGTGTATATGATCGATTGTTCTGTTCTGTGATGCGCTTTAGAACTTGAAGGTCGCACAGTCAATGAGTGCCTCCGTAGCTAAGTGAACTACATCTGTCATGCAGAATGCGTTGTGCAGCTTCTAGCACGATTACGTCTAACTCTAATTTCATTACCGCACTACACTCTTCAAATCACATATGTTGTCGTGGCTTTTTTTTAACTAACAAGAATCTGCCTTTGCTTGTCATTGGTAGTTATGCTTATTAGAACATTGAAAACACCCGCACGGAAAACGCTGACACAAACAGCAAAAGAAAAGCCGAAACATCCTCGTTGAGAATTCGCGTCTTTTGCGAGTTGCCGCCATGCTAATAATAATCTATGCTTGAACGACTCTCTCACTACGTTTGACCTTTGCCAAGGTTTTTCTCACAGGCCAAGGGTCCATCATTCTCCGTCCTCCAGTTCAGTCCTCCACACAGTCGCATGTACCCACAGTCATACACAAAACAGCGTCTGCAGTGCATTCCCGCCCGCCGTTAGACAAGAGGAAACGTGCGTACAAAAGAGCAAAAACAAGAAATCGAAACGCATGTGCTGCCTAGTCTGGCTGGGCTACCACGTGGAATCCAGGTCTAGTCTCGTCTAGACGGCCAGATTTCGGAACATCTTCATTCATGTTTTAAAGGCATGCCGACTTTGATCGAAAGTTGATGTGCGGCGGCTTACCGGCAAAGCGACCGATCTTCTGTTGGCTCCTCTATTGCTGCTGCTGCTTCGGCAGCTGTTAGATAGAAAAAAAGCTTTGACGCTCAGACGCTCGGACACGTCAGGCGATTCTGTCAGAGGAGCTGACGGTCTCCGACAACAACGACAACAACAGCATCGACAATGACATCGACAATAATACCAACATTAACAAGCCACAGAAACATTAACTTCGACCAAAACAACGGCAGCAGCAGCAGCAACTACAACGACAGCGGCGTCAACTCAGTAGCACGGGTGGTGCCAGCCAGCGTCCACCAACCAGTGCCATATCCATCTCGCAGAAGATTAAAGTAGCACTCTCGGTTGTTGTGTTCCCTCTGTGTCGCATGTTACTTTCATGTTTGCCGCCACGTTCTTCCGAACGGCCACCATCCTGTTTCCCCATCACTGATTGTGTTCGTTCGTCTTTTCCCCGCTGGACCCGCTTCCACCACCGCCACTTATCGCGAACGAGTGCCGGAAAACCTATTCGTACGATGGGAGGGGGACGCCGAAGAAGAAGAAGAGTCACAAGGCTAGGATCATTCATGGACGGGCGGCTCCGAAACAAGCCCGAACAGTTCATTCATTACAATTCATTCAAAACGACCTATCTGTTGTAGTGGTTGTACGATGTTCGTGTTACAACAGCAAAGCGACCGCAGGAGAACTGACATAGCGAGATACAAGCAGAAAGCTAGA
>QVRM01005921.1:0-25927 GCA_003439945.1 Dermanyssus gallinae | reverse complement strand
CGTAATTCGTAATATAACTGGGGCAAATCAGTTGTTCCCGTGAAGGTGTACCCTTACCAGTCCCTCCTTTTTCCGTAACATTTTTATCAGTCCAGATATCGCTTCTGGTACAACGGGAAAGTCTCTCTGTTAAGTTACTCAGAGTTTACTGACGACATCGCTATTTATAGTAACGTAGTGAGTTATTGGATGATGGATATTGTTTTGTGGTTCTACTTATTGCTGCAACAGTAAAACACCGTAGAACCGCTAAGTTTATGATTATCGAACAACCGCGTTGCATACAGTCAGGTAATGGTAACTAGCGATCGTTAAACAGTCTCCTCAATAATTTTAATAGATCCCAAGTGTCGTTGTCATTCGGAACTTATGTAGTCAGTTTTAGCGACGATACGTGCAATGTGCGAGCAAAATGACGCACTCACTGTGCAGCGAGGAGGCGGTAAAGTGTCTTCCTTAGAGCCTTAATTCGTTACGGGGTTTTGGTGCTAGGTCAGATGGTCTTGTTGCAGGTAGTCTACCTGTTCCGGCGTTTCTTTAGTAGGCGCAAAACAACATTGATTTTGGGCGAATTATTAACTCGCTTTCTTTAGCAGGCGGCAATCCATCGTTGTAGGCGGAAGTCCATTGAATCAGACGCGTGCTTGGAATCGAATTCTCTTCGGCTTGCGTCGTCGCTAACTATACAACCACGGCATTATTCATTAACTCAACTTTCGAGAAATGACAGACAGTAGGGTTAACCCCGTGTGGTTAATGATTGCATACCGATTCTATTGATTCAGTAGAATGAATTGTCAGCCACAATCTCCCCCATCTATGGACCGGCCTATCTACTCACAAAGCAAAGATTCTGGTTTCTGTATCTCGCATATATCTTCATACTCATATTCTATACCACCACTGTTTCGCACACGCGGTCTTCCTTAAGCGTAAAGTATTTCTACAACGGGCTTCATTCAAAAGTCTTAAGCTGCCAGAACGGAGCTTGAAGAACCAGTTATGCCCTACGCTTACTTCAGAGCTCGTAGGGGATGGAGGATGATCTAGTGAAGCCTTTATTGAACTCATACAAAATTGCGGCCCAATGGACTGCGCGTGGCATTCGTTCCAAGCAATTGCTCCAGCACTGTCTGCATCGACATCCATCCTGTGGTTCAAGAAAGCCTTCGCACTGAACGTAATGAAATGCGTGGGCTGCCAAAGGTCGTAGTTAGAGGTCGATCTCTTACCCCGCTAGCCCGCCACTCAGTACTCCTTATTGCTGCTGTTCCATAAATCCCTATGTTCATCTCACTCATTTTGGTTTGCCAGTTCCGCATATAATTATAAAGGCAAATGTCGTCCTCAGATTCCAGCGTGGACCCTACATGCATTCTATAGCACTAAGCCCTTTTTAGAAAGAAAAACTTCAAGCCCGTCAACTAAACGCAATTCGGCCACTCCCACCTTATCCCACATTAGTGGAGTATCATATGCGGCGATGGATGCTATCTGTAATCTCGAATAGGGCGACTGCTGCATTTCGATATAATACACATAGCAAAAACAACAAATGAGATCATTTTACGAAGCTCTCGAATTTTCTACAGACCAAGTCTAGGCCTTTTACACTCACCGCTAGATATATGTTTTGTAAACGTACTAGATTTTCACCTAATATATAGTAAATTGCAATATTTAACATACTTTATTTTCCGTGTAATACATTATGTATATGCTGCATTAATAGTAAATACATATTTGAGTTATTGAATCCCCGACATTGTTTTGTGATACTACTTACTGCTTACCTGATCCCTACCTACTATAACATACTACAACGTAGAACTGAGTCCAAGTTATTTATTAAAATCACTCTGTTTGGGCATGTAAATATGCAAGTAATGTAAGAGTATGGCAATATATAATTAAAACGAGCTGAGTTTTTTACAACCACTTTAAGGTCCTATGGTTATATCGGACAACTGCGTAGCATATTCGCTACAGTCAGGTAATTGTTGACAGTCTTCTCATTTGTTTTAATGAGGGCTAGATACCGTGTTTGATTATGCATATAATTTTTTAGTTGCGTGCCTCTGTACCTGATTGCAGTTGTTCGATCAATCCACGAGTTGCGATCCTTTGCTCTCCTGAAGATGGCACTTGGACATTCATAGATAGCTCGAATGCATAGGTGGTTGTGTGGAAACGATTTAGCCACTAGATCGATAGGTATGTCATATCCAATTAAAACTCTTTAATAGTTTTACCATAAGTTCTAGTTGGCCGTTAACAAGTTCACCTTGAGAACGTGTAAGCAAAAACCTGTCATCAGCCTTCAAAGAGCATTCTGGGGTCTACTAAGATAGTTAGGCAGTGGGGGACATCTGCCAGCTCATTCATAGCTCATTTTTCCACTGACGTTTTTCTCAGCAGTAAGCCTCTTCGTTGATGTATCGTCTTGATGGAACCAATATGCAGCCATCTCACGATGACGAACTTCAACCAGCTTAGAGGTATGTTTCACTATGTGCGATGCGAATGCTTTATCTGTTGATGCAAGCAAGAACCCGTCTCGTGAACATCATGTCGTGCTGCCTACCGGCATCTGAAACAAACTGACGCACTTCGGTGCGGATTTACTGGCCACTTAGAAAATAATTGCGAACGCGTAGCGCGGTGTTGCCTATGTAAGGTAGCCATGAAGCGACCTGGAGACCTCGTCCCCCACCGCTTAGATCTTATGGAACTTCTTAAAAAAGTCTGCCAAAATCGCGTGATTCAGCAAAGCCCGGATACCGCACCAGTTAAACGCTGTGCTCCAATTGTAGAGATTCAACCATCGGAGTCATTTAACAGACAGCAGTTTTGCTGCGATGAAGTTGCCGCTACAGAATGGAATGAAGTCAACATTGGGCCAGCAATACCAGTCTCCTCGGCGGTCTGTACCACAAACGATACAGCACCTGGCCCTAGCCTAGATGCAATGGTCATGGCGGTATCTGCGAAGGTCGGCCCATAAATCATCGACGCAACCATGGTGAAAATTAGTGGGATCTTTAAAAAGGTGGTGGCATCCTTTCTTCGGGGCTAATGGGCACACACGAGTCACTGACTAAACCTTCGGCGTCTTTCTGAGGCCGCTAGGCCTCGATCTCCGCCAACAATTGGAAGAAGCTATTAAGGCTGTACTCGACGCGAGTCCGTCAACTGCCGCTGCATTCAGCAGAGTCCAGTCCGGGGACACAAGCCTCGACTGGAGAACCTGAGGGAACGAAGGGAACACTTCTTCAAATCGCTCCTCCGTTATCGGCGCACAACCACAAGCAGACCCCCAGAAAATAAATTCCCAACACACGTCTCGAAGGCTGCCGCTACTAAGCCTTTGGTCAAAATGATATCATGCATTCTCCGTAGTTTAAGAGAAAATTTTGCCCTCGAACTGTCGAAGACTATCAATGAGGCGTGCTCGGCGGCCAGCCAGCATAGTTTGGAACGGCTGATTGAATTTCTAACAAGTGGTGTTTAGTACACCCGTAAAAAAGGAGAAGGTGCGCACGCTCATCTTGGTTCTCTGAGAAAACTTGCTTAGATTTCGTAGAGGCGGACGCCTTGAGGAGAATCCTTACGTAACCAATCGACGACCTTCGCCAACTACAAGTACCGACGATGCCAGTCGCAGAGCCAAGGTCGTGGAGTCAAAGCATGTTCTAAGGCGACGTCTCTTCCGCTGCTCGGACCCCGGCGTTCTACAGATCAGATTGCCCCAATCGACGCAACTTTGAGTGAAATGAACAGAATAGAAAAATATCTACAGCTCTAAAAGTTGAGTGACCTGACAAAACATCTGTTGGTAAAATATTTCCTCCAATTCCTGTCTGAGACAGATATGCGTGAAGTGTTCTATAAGCTGTTGATAACCTCATTAGCATGACTATTGCAGAAGGATGACTAGTGGCTTTATGTTGCTACGTTACTAGGCGCTACATAAGCTTTAAATTTTCCGTTCGCGCAATGACGTTTCTGACGCCTTATCCCTGTTGAAAATGAGGGATATCATAGAGTCACGTCAATTGTAAGACTGCTGGCCTTGTCTGTCAAGCATTGGATCCGGGGTCTTGTCAAGGTTGGCCACTTAACCAGTTTAGTGCTTTAGCTGGATGCACGTCTGTCCCGGTTGTAGTAGGCGACGTAATGTATCCTTCTATGGAGGACTTCTGTGGACGGACCACCAATAAATACAAATGTGGAGCAGCAACGGTGGTGATCGAACTCGTACACCTTTGTGTTTCCACCGGTCGCAAGACGCACGTGAATGCTCCATGCCATTGGCTTAACTTGATAATCCTCTGCTTTGCCATATTGAAGATGTCCGTGTCGTATTTCTGTTTCAAATATCAGCGCTTTGCCGTTCAATTGAACGAAGTAACTCAGTTTAAGTCATCTGAGACGATGTCTTCACGACTGTAGGTTATGTCCTTCAGTTCTCATTTAATCGACAGTCGAGACTGATGGCGTCCCCCCCCCTGCATCCATGAAGTACATTACTCACGTAGTATAATGAAACTCGAATGGTCTGACGGGCTAAAGGATTGTCGTCAAACAATCCTTCAGCCCGTCAGACCATTGTCGGTGCAAGTAACTTCACTAAAATACCATTTTCTCTAATATACTCATTTCAACATAAGCAATTCGTTTGCACTGTACGTGTTATTTTCTTTGCTCTGTATGTGCGTTAGAAGTCAAAAGTAACCCTTCACATTACTTAATATTGGTATAAATGAAGTGTAAACTATTTTACTACCTTACGTTTGACATATATGGTATCAACGTTTTGACGTGCTAAACAATTAGAACGTCAGACAACCTGTATGCAACCTAGTCTATAAAACGCCGTTAACAAAGCCTATTTAAGTGTTTTTGAATACATTCCAGTTCGTATAGGTATTTTATATATATACTACTCTAACCGCTAGTTTAGATGTCTCCCGAACTGAGGTGTTGTAAAGAGAGTTGCCAACTAGGAATGCGGGTGCTCATAAACATTATTAGCTAAAACTGAGCAAAACTTCCATAATTTAAGGACAACAATTAAGATTCTGGCCCCCTTTTTAATCTCGTTCATAATATATTAGCGCACAATATAATTTGGGTGAAAAACGGCGACCACTATGTACAAACACCCGTAACACAAACAATCGGGGTAGCCCAGGGAGACTCAGCTAGCCCATTTCTTTTATTTTGTACGTGACTGGACTCGCGGACTTACTGCGTAATCTTAAAGCCCATTTTGCATTTTATGCTGACGACTTAGTCATTTTAGCAAAATCTCGTAACCATCTACAGTTTTACCTCAACGAAACTGCGAAGTGGTGCGAAGAAAACAAGCTCAAGATTAACGCGGAAAAGTCACAGGTCTTACGCTTTAGCAAAGGAGGGTCATACGCGGCCAGTGATCATGATCTGTCAGTATATGGACAACCACTCAAATTAGTTAGCCACTTCTCGTACTTAGGCATCACACTAACGCCCGGGCTCTCTTTTAGCAGACATATCGAGGAGATACAAGCAAAAGCTACGTCTGCAATGTTTTTGTTAGGTAATATGCACGATGTGGACGTAAAAACAGCTATAAATTGCTTTAAAATCAAAGTACTCCCTGTAGCAACATACTGCCTTTCCACAATTGCACCATACCTGACGCTTAGCCATTTAAAAAGTCTAGACAAGCTAAAGGCCAGATATGTTAAGCGTGTTTTGCGGCTTCCAAAGTGCGCTTCGGCAACACTTGCCTTAGAGATGTGCGGAGAGAGAACACTTATTGAAGACCTAGCACTTAGTAACACACCATTTACACCGCATATTCTAGACTCATATCGAGCCTACAGAGAAAACAGAAATTTAACATTTGTAGCTGAGAATATTATATATAGAGCAATGGTTTTATTTCATTTTGAAGTTACAGTGGAATATGAATATCTAACTACTCTTGGGCTTGTGAGGGGTGCTACCAATCGAGCTTATCCTCGAGGCAGCCCCTCATAGTAAGAGAATTATACTGATGGCCCGGCCTTTTCTTCACGTAGATGGAAAGGAGCCATGCAAAGGAACCGCTCGGTAATCTGCCGAATAACCTGGCACGGGTACCACCATTACATATGCATGAAGCCAAGCTGTTTTAATATTGAAGAATGTGTTTGTAGCTTTTGCGGAGAGTTTAATATTGGACGCTATCATATACTTGTGTGCCCAGAAATATGCGGAACGTCCTTATCATCCAAAGTTAAATTTTTATTGTAAGACCAAAAAGTCACATTGTGACACCTTGTGCAAATGAATCAACTGTCTACCAATTTTGTGGTGAAATAAATGCTGAATTGAATTGTTGACAATTAAGATTCTCTGCAATCGCGACTGCGGAAAGGCTTGTTGTGTCTCAAAATGACAGCGCTATGAACAGCCTCTTATAGTTTTTCATAAGAAGATCATAACGCCTTTTCTCTAAGAGACTCCGTTTGGAGCCAGATGACGCTTAATAAGTAATCATTAACTAAAACTTGAAAACATATCCTAGGCAGGCAAGAGAGCCACAAGAGTGCATGTATTGCCAGGTTTGTTAATTCATGTAAGTGACTTGCAAGTCTAATTAAAAATATCCACTAAAATGGTTTTGGACAATGAATGAACATAGCCCTGTCCTATGTACTACCTAAGAGCGGGGTGCAGGAGCGGATCAGTTAGCTACAGCGAAAACACTGAAGAGGCTTGGAAAATAGGTGGAATAGAGTTCTGAAAGCTCATCAACTACGAAGTTCAATGAGAGATTTTCCGCAGCAAAACATTGAGTGTTGCCATCGAGAAAAAGCTACAGGAATGCTGCCGTATTTCTGAATAGTGCTGAGAGATAGAGTCAAGGACTTTCCTTTTATGAGTGATTTCATTGTAGAATAATTTCTACTCTGGTAGAATCGTTTCCTCTTCCTTGATTGTTGAGTTGAGTTGAGCTCTGCCGCGTTGCTACATTTTCATCTACTAAAGGAAGCTTAAATCAGTCAAGTATGAGTTCGCGAAAGGTGATTTTATGATTTACTGAGCTACATCTCGTTCACAATTCCCTGTGCCGATTTTTGTTTGTCGACTATATTCGAAGGGAGGACCGAAAGGCCATAGTTGTGATACATGCAGGTGTCATAGAGGTCGCTCATCACGACGCGCATCGCTTCTCTGGCAGAGGTGGTCTTCATCGTAAGAGCGCTTGAAATAAACGCCACGAAAACCAATGCTGTGAAATTTAGACGAGGAGTCGATTAGCTGCCACATTATACGTTACGGTGGTCAACCCTTGGAGTCAGCTGCTTTCAGCTCCATTAGATTTCAGGGGTTCACTGTGCACACCGTCGAGACAGCTCTAGTCTCTCTTCATAAAGAGGTAGGCGACGGACGGCGACTGTACGTCAACTGTCTCCCTTAAGATAATTTAATTGAGGTTGAAGACGTTACGTACAGGACCATTCGAAAGTTTGGCCTCAGAGTGGGACAACAAAGTTGAGCAGGTCCGACAAGAGGTTTAAGAATTGGATGTTCTCATTGCCTCTCACCTCAGGTCTGGCCTCGTAAGTGACAACCGCCACGTATATACCAGAGGCATAGCAATGTTGTTCGCATACTCAATATGAGTAAAATGAATATAATGGTGATAAAGATGCAAACAGTTGATGACTGAAAAAAAAGTTAAAGAGGTGTGACTGTCTCCACGATGCATGCAACATTTCTGGAGGCAGTATAGCTTTCCTGGGCCTGTAAACGGGGACACTTTGGAAGGCAGTAGGGCAAACAGTCAAACAAGACAAACTGGGGAAACCTGGGGAGAGAACCCCTTGGAAATGAATTACGTTATCTCCTTAGTATACCCAGTAAAGCTCTAGATAAAAAGTGTAACATAAGACACCGGGATCGAAAGATGAACCTTGGGCGGGTGCTAATGTTGACCTTCATTCTTCTTGGTCTATGCTTTCAAACTATAAGAACAAAGATGCGTCTAGAGTGAGAGAGCCTACGTCATTTGCGACTATGGTTTTAGACTACGTTAGTAATTGCCACGATCGATCCGTATCAAAGCGTAGCCTACAAATGTACAAAATGAACAACGCATACCATTTACAGTGTCTACGAGAGTCATTAACATCGTCGTGTTTGTAATCCAGTTCTGACTAGTAAAGCTTTTAATGGCGTTTCAGAGCGAAAGCAAATGTTAGATGAACTAAGCATCAAGGCACCTCGGCAGTGTTTCGGCAAGGCTTGACTAAGGGCATGCTCGGCGCTGCTTGTAAAAGTAGCATCACGACGGGTCTTGCATTCGTGTGATTGAATTCGCCTCGTCGGAGCCCGTGTTGTTGAAACCGCACATGCCGCAATTAACCCAACTAATGCAACCCGTGGGGAACACATAGCCGTTATGGCATATTATGTGCGTGGAGAAAGGAAGTAGACTCGAAACGCGCTTCTATTCTGCTGACTAACCACGCATTCGGGAGTTCAAGTGTTTTCTCACGAACAATGGGCTTCATCCCGACGGGCTGACCTACAATTCGCTGGAAAACATCCTGCGTCTGATCCTAGATGTTACTACGAGTGACGGTGTGTCGAAAACCCTAAAAAAAACCCTCTTGCCCAGGCAGAACACAACCATTTTGACATTTTATGGAAGATTCTAATTTGTCCCAGCCTAAGCTAATGACCTAACATGTCTGACCTCGGACGGGGTATGTTGTTACCGTGTCAAGCAGACGTTCATTACGGACCATTATATTGCGCAATTTCGGAGGATTGAACAAAAACGCTTCAATTTAAAATAAAATATGGCTTATTTGATAAAACCAGATGAGAAACTTCTTCAATCGATATGAGCGGTGTTTTTCGCAACTTCGCTAACAATTGGCCACATATGGTGCGCTACCATGCATTCTCAAGCTAGTGGCAGCTATTCTACAAGAGAACTATATGATACTGGACGACGGTGTTACCCCAAATTTCGACAGGCAACGGGTGTTGCACATGGCAATAACGTTATCCAGTTCTATTTTCTGCAATTTTCAGTAAGTTGCCGGCGGTTGTGAAGCAGAAATATCCACCAATGCTACTCACCCAATATGGTGATGATATTGTGCTCCACTCTGAGTGACACTTTTTTTTTAGCACGCGTTGCTCACTCATGCAAAGTTTCCAACAGATACTTCGCTGGAGATCATTATTTCTAAGAAAAGAGAATTGAAGTTCTGTCATGGAGAACGCCTTATAAGAGCTGATAGCATAGACACCCACACACACACACAGGTCACAGCTAACCTGTAGAATTTGCCAACCATTTTTCGTGTCTGGCCTGCAACACCTGGTTCTTAGGACGTATAAAGCAAAGTGCCCGTAAGGCGCTCATCGTGATCTTCTCAACTGATGATTCTCAATTCCTCTCACTTCAGGCGGTTTTAAAATGATTTGACCTGAAAGTTGCCCCTACTGCAAGCTAGGTGATTGTCTGGAGACATCTAAGAGCCTTCCTCGAGCTTTGACGAACTTGAGTGCATGAAGACAGCGTATGTAAACAGGTTGTGGGTGTTCATTAAAGCAGTCGCACCCGATTGGCACATCTTGCTACGGACATTCCACTTTTCACAGAGGACCTCAAGCGCTGCTTTAACACCGCGGCTACGGTTAACCCGCAAGCACTAAAAGCATTTACTGAGGTGCGAAGCTACGATGCGTCTGGTCGACATGGACACAAGCAATAATGAGCAACTTGTCTAAGGATACCCAACACAAAGCTCGCCACCTAATTATAGGTCATGCAATGCACGGCTTTTATCACGCAGTGTGCACGAAAGTTTCCAGACAGACGAGCAGAGCACCTGTGTCGGCACTGTGGAACAACTTGCTCAACCATTTACCATAATATTGTATTGCAGGAACCCACCAGCACTCCGTCATATTCATAGGTAACCTATGCAACATACACTCGACTTGAGTTATTGTTTGTAATTATTGTGATTTATTTTTTACACATATTGATATTTCGAAGAACATCATCTATCTAGATATGCAGAGTATATGAAACATTTTCGACAGAGTTTTAAAATAGAACTTTATTGAATTTTTATGGTAGATGTTGTTGTCATTTTGTTGTTGTGGTTATCGTTGTTGTTGTAACTGCTGCTACTGCTGCCATTGACATTGCTTGACATTGATTCTAGGCAAAGTTCGCAGTTTAGTTGCGAACTTGACAAGCTGATCTAAAATAGTGCGCTCTCCTGGCTCCCCACGGAGCGGATGCTGTCCTCTTCATACCTATGTTCTAAACATATATGCCTATTCCTGTGCATATAAAATTGCCCTTTGCATAATCGCAATGCATACACGTATATATATATATATACATGCCAGGAGAAATGTACAGCGTATATTTCACATACGGACAGCATACCGCATCATTGACTGGAGAGATTAGAGAAAAACGCCTGAGTTGTCCGATCCGTAATTGTGTGAAGAACAATACTAAAAGTAATGCAGCACTACTGTGAATTCTTTGAAGCGCTAGATGTTGTGGTAAATGTTTTGAGCATCGTGAACTTCTTTCTACGTTCTTCTGGGCTATTTTGAACAGCCTCGACTCATGTACTACAACCTAGCTAGTGAAACTGTACATTTTATGTGTATGAGGGCATGAGCCCGGGCATCCGGCACATCATGCCACTTCGTATATATATATATATATAGACAAACTGCACCTCGCATGCTCCTCATTAGTTTAACAGGATAGGCTGTCGCCCCCTATCTCAAATGAGGAACAAAGGCCGCGTGGTCTTTGTGGTCATCAAAATCAACGCTAACTTTGCGACACTTTTTCTACAATCGCCTACTGTGAATTTGTCGTACGCAACTGTTAGTATGCAAAACACTGGTAGACCCTCGTGTTCTAGAGACTCCAATTGTAGATACATATATTAGCATTATCTATATACACACAATTGCGTTGCTTCGCAGTAGTCGTTCTTTCAGCCTTACTCTCTCTCTCTATATATGTCTGTCTCTGTGTTCTATGTAGATGAATTCTTTAACAAGGTAACCGCTCCCCACGTGGATGACAGTCGGTGAAACCGCCTAGTGTAAAGCTCCACTTGCGCTGGCCAATACAATTGGTAAATAGTCGAAGAAAAGCATATATATATATATATATATATATATATATATATATATATGTAGAGGGGATCCAAGGAGATTCGTATGTTATCAATAGCTGATGACATAACAATATTAAAAAATGAAAAATCTATCTCGAGGTTATGAGATTTCAGCTTGTAGTAGAATGTTTTTGTTGTTTGCTTGAGTTTCTTGAAAACTAAGTAGAAAAGAACATGTTACTAAGCACTGAGTAAATGTATGCCGACAAGCCCTCGTAGCCCACTCGTTGCTACATCACTAGGCGGTCTCGTCTCCCGAACAAATCAGCATACGTACAGATACCAACGCATACTGCGCCATTACGCAAGCGGCACAAATACAGACATGATATGGCAGCTACAGTCGTTGATTTGTTCTCATGCGAAACAATTCCTGCACTATAATCAGCCTAGATAATATCCACTTAACACCATACTTAACAATGCTCCAGCTAAGTACTGGTAAGTTCGCCTGAAGACGGGACGCTATATATATATATATATATATATATACACACACACATATATATATATATATATATATATATATATAGATATATATATCTATATATATATATATATATATATATATATATATATATATATCTACGAAAAAAAAATCACAAAACGAACAACATTGCGACGAGGCGGGACACTTGCTGCCGGACAGAACAATATCACTAAATCCAAGAATTGGCGGCCCTAGTCACTGTTAAACGCAAGTGGTGAGGTCGTCAAATGACGATGAGTTGTCGACATCCGACGCTGTTTTTGGGCTGTTTTGCGTTCTTATTAGCCAAGCAGAGCAAGTCAGTCGGTTGAAGCCTATCATTATTATTAGCTCACAGCTTTTGGCGCAGCCAGCCACGACGACGTCAACAGCAGCGGGAACAGTATAGCAAACCCAATAACAGCAACAGCAAAAACAATAAACACAGCTCGACGCCAATCAATCTTAAGGAGCTGTATTGTTGTGTTGTTTTCATAGGTCTCTTTCTCTCTCTCTCTCTCTAGCCTTGGTGATCGGCCATTCGCATCTCTATTCGCAGTACATATATCTGGTCGAGTGGAGAGCAGTTTGCCTGCGTTCGATTAGGATTGTAGTCATCTCAATATAGATAAACCTTCGGTCCACAATACTGATTAGTTCCATTGGTTGCAGCACAAATAGACTAACTAAAGCCACTCACTCAGGAGATTGCAGTCACACAGCCACAGTCATTCCTCATTATTCGCGCAATCTCTTGCATCCTCTTTCTCCCTCTGGCGCCCTTTGTTTGCTCGCGTCTAGTCTTCAGATGTTCAGAAAACATTCTAGTTAAGACACAACGTTGTCTCCTCTTATTGTTATGATTATCCGTTTGCTACATCCACGCAGTACTTAACGGTCTGCCGATTAATGCTCCCCCATATTCGCTGACTCTGCATTAGGGCAATACATTTTGCCAGAGTCAACTTTCTCTGTACAATAAGTCGCGCCTGGTAAAATGTACACACAGACCATATCCATAGATAGCGTTCGTTGTTGATTTGCTCTGCACCTAGCAACAAAAGCTGGTAGTCTAAGAGGTATCTGGCTCGATCTGGTGGATCGCAGTGATCTATGCTATCTAAATGCTAGTCTTAATAAATTGAAAGTTTATGTAGGAGCTTGTTCGGATTGGTGATATATATATATATATATATATATATATATATATCACAATGCGATCGATAGAAACGGGTGGCTACGTTACCAGAATGCATTGACAGCTGCCGTTCGTTGTTGCAATTGCGCACCCTTTACACTAGTATTTCTCCCTTTTATCGTATTACATTACTGACATTTAGCATTCATATATATATATATATATATGAGGGCACTACTGTTGCATATATATATAAATACATGTATGTGAGTTGTTGTACATTTGTGTCGTTGTAGATTGGTGACCTTCCTCGGTGATCAAATCACGCATGCTTAGATTTGCCCTACTTGGGGAGTCACTTTCAACCACTTTGAAATGTTTTCCTGTGAGTTTGCCGTGTTACCATTGCACCATACTTTGGGATACATTTTCACTCGTTGGCAATATTTGCCACAACCTAATAAGTAATCTGAAAGTCAAACCAGGGCTTTGTATCGAACGCCAAACACTCCTGTCATATTTAGGTATAAACGGAGCGAGAGAGAGAGTGAGAGTGAAATAGTTGCCTCGTTTGGCTTCGACTTAAAACACAGATTTAGAGCAAATGTGGACTACGCAACGTAGACGACCTACAGTGATGCATAAGAAACTTATATACGAAAAACGTAGCAATAAGAAAATAATCTAAATAATAATAGTATTAAACTTACATTGCGCAGGTGACGCGGTCGGCATCTGTTATAAAAATCATTATTATTATTATTAAAACGTAGACCACTTGTGCAAAACTGCTTCAAAAAGGAAGTCAACCTAAAAATTGCACCACTGTGTAGTATATCTTCCGTTAAGTGTACGGAGCGGGTTGGCGATGCCCCCGGCAGATGGTGCCAACGTCCGAACAGCGGTCATTGCTTATTACTAGGCCAATCACCAGAACACATATTAGTTTACACCATTTCGGCAATACGACGACAAGAACGTACCGAGCGGACTGGGTCTTCAACGGCGTTACAATCATCATCATTGGGCGACCCCAATGCGTCATCTCAGACGTTCTCTGCACCGGTATCTTTCAATCTTTATGAGGAAACAAAAATAAGCCTGTTGTCTGCAGCAAGACAAATAAACAGTACGACTTTTTGGTGACAGACAGCTTTTTCTATCATTACTACCACCACAACTACCACTACCACAACTGTTACTAAGTGAGTCTTACGTTTATAGTAATTTAGTCAAGCCTAGTGATCTCATGTTCCAGACGGCTAGGCGCCGAAATCATGTTCGAAGAATTCTCATGAGCGAACTGAGGTTCTTTGCCAGCTGACCTCCGAGCTCCTCCTCCGTCAGGCCAGCCTCTCCTAGAACGAGAAAATACAAAACGTTCACAATCAGCGTGTGTCGGCAAAGCAACGAAAATCCGACAATTTGTACTATATATATATATATATATATATATATATATAGATATATATATATATATATATATATATATATATATATATATATATATATATATATATATATATATATATATATATATATATATATATATATATAATATATATATATATATATATATACATATATATATATATATATAATGGGGCTTGGATGGTAATGCACCATCTCTTTTTATTGAGACAGCTGTACTCCACATGTTTTTTTGGCCAATCATAGCCAATTATAGTCCACTCCGGCATTCACCTTATCTAAATTGGAAACCATGGAAACCAATTTAAAAGTAGCCGTTTCAAGCCTTAAACCCGCAACTTCCCGAATGTCGCGCAATGGCTTTGCCACTAAGCCACCTTGCTTGGTATAAATATATATATATAAATATAAATATATATATTTATATATATATTTATGCATATACGTATATACCTGCAATAAAAGTAAAGAAAAAGAGCGCGAAAATAGTAAAAGGGAACCTAAGGTTGTACAATGCTCACCAGTGAGGTTGTGCTTCCCTATCATTCGATGAAACTCCATCGCGACGCGCTCCATATGATCGGCCAGAGGATGACATACCTCAGCGCTCTGCATCAGCACAGTTTCACTGTACAGAAACATCCTTTCAAGTAGCGCCACACACGTAATCTGCAACGGGGAAGTGTGGCGTTTATACACAACGAACAATATAGGCAGACAGAGGGACAGACAGAAATGACTTTTGTCTAAGCATGCACTGGATTGAGAGCGTCTACACAACGGTAGATAAAAGGCGGCTATCGTCTTCAAAATCGTGTTCGGCTACGGTCAGTTATGAAGGCAAACATTTCTAAACTCAAAAAAGCTTCCGAAAGCCTATATAAATTAGTGCAATACGGAAGGTTTTCGGTATATATATATATATATATATATATATATATATATATATATATATATATACATAAATATATATATAGCTATATATATATATATATATATATATATATATATATATATATATATATATACATAAATATATATATATATAGCTATATATATATATATATATATATAGCAAGAGAGAGGAGGCTTACCAGATGGTCATGCATCTTTTCGAGTTGCATGCCGCCAATATCGAGATGCTTCTGCGCGCGCAGTGCCATCTCGCGGACGAGCAACTTCGAACTGGTGACAAACTGCCGAGCTTCGGAGATAAGCGCGTCATGAGCCTGAGATAACTTGATCGGGTCGCGTTTGCTAACGCTGCTTTGGTTCTTCATCGTGTGCACTCGCCTTAAGCGGGACGCCTGTAACGCAATAACCAGTCAACAGTCAAGCAGAAATACGGATGCATAGAAAAATGCTCACAGACGATAAGCCAACACGATTCCGGGGCCACGTGCGATCTTCACTTGAGGAGCAACGAAAGCACAATCTGTATATATATATATATATATGTTTTTTTTTCTGACGGGCATGTTTCTCTCTCGAACCGTGCGCGAATCGTCCCTAGCGGCAGAATGTTGATCCGCCACGACGTCCTAAAGCTTCACTCTTTAATGGCCTATACGTATATATAATTTTAATTTTATAACATACGTATCATGATCGATATCGTTTTAGCAAACATAACAAATTGTGTGATGCTATTCATACATGATGGCATGATGACTCGTTCATACGTACCATTGAGCTAATCTGATGTTGAGCCCTGCTAAATCCGTTGTTTGTTCGGGAGTTTTTCGTGAAGAGGGTGAAGCCACTGAAGTTATGATTCCGGACGACGAAGACGTCGTGGCAATGCTATTATTATTGTTTACGCTGTTGTTATTGTTGTTGCTGCTACCGTTACCGTGATTGTTACTAGTCTGATCGTTACTGGCGCTACTGTTGGTGTTGTTGTTGCAAGGGGCACCAGCCAAAGGTGAAGTTCCTGTTGAGCTATAGCCGACAATGTTGAGTGCCGCACTCAGGGACCGCGTGAGAATGTCGTCGAGATCCGGTGGTGGCGCTGGCAGGTGCTGCGATAGTCGAACCGGCTGTAGAGTCGAGTACATACCACGGGCCATCAACCGCCATTGAAATTAGTATTAGCATTTAGGCCATTCGAAACACGATTGGGGTTTCGCCGTCTTCGCCGTAAATGCGATCAACAAGCCAGACCTGCCACCAGGCCCAAACAAACAGAAAGGTGCTCTCAAGTGCAAACACATAGCAAGACGACTATGCATAAAAGCCATAAACAAACACGCTGGGTTTCGTGCACTCAAAAGGCCATTAGGATTCATCACATTAACGTAATTAATAGGTCGGTCGGAGGTCTTCGTTTACTTGCCCGCTGCCTACCAGTGAAAGTCATCACCTATCAGCCAACAAAGTGGGTATTTCAATAATAATAAATCGTAAATGACGTGGTTTAACTGAAAGCAAATCGTTCGATCGGAGAGCTCACGTCAATGCTGACAACACAAGCAATATTAGCAGAGATAATCAGAGGAGAAGGTCATCAGAGTCACCACCTACCGTTACGAGTCCTTTCTCCGTCAATCAGTCGTTGTCAATAATGAAGCGATGCCGCCATTTATTAGTCGACGAATGTTGCGTAGATTGTTGTTTTTGTTGTTTATGTTTATCGTGTTTGTTGTTGTTGTTGTTGTTGTTGTTATTATTATTGTAGTAGTAGTAGTAGTTGTTGTTGTTGGTGGTGGTATAATTTGTTGTTGAACGTAGGTTGATTGTAAAAAGCGGCGGGGGAGGCGAGCCACGGCCCAGCAGAGCGCGTATATGCGTGCGTGCGGGCGGACGCGACGTTACGTCCGCCGTAGACAGGAGGTGCATACATCATCCACCATCGCGTATCGCACATATATGGACGACGTATTGTTGTTGTAGAAACACACACAACGCGTACAGGCGAAAACGACACGAAAAATGCACACACCCACATATATATATACACACGGCACCACGTTCAACCACAGAGGCGGTAGCCCAACATGGACGGGCGAACGAACGGATACACCGACAACACATCAGCGTACGTACAAGACGACACATAAAGAGAGACAGACAGACAGAGAGAAAAGCAATGAACGAACGAGAGACGAAGAGAGAGAGACAAAGAGACATAAGGACGAGAGCCAACCACACAATTAAGCGGCATTGAATGGGCTGCCCTGCAATTGTTGCAAGTTTTGCGGCGATTGCAAATGCAACCGCCAACAAATCACAACAAAAACTGCGCTATACGAAACGAATAACACCAATTATAACAGATAACAGACGACAACCAATAGAAAATAACATGAACAAAAACACCATTACACAATGAACAACAACAAAAAAAAGACAGGCGAGCCAGCGGCTATGACTAGCCACACACAGACACGCGAAACACAGAGAACACACAGTGGATAAAAACAATTACCGAGGTAAAATACCAAACATATGTGAGGGTACGCGTGAGACGGCTGAGTATCGCTGTCTTTCGTTGCAATTTAATTAATACTCAGTTCAGTGAGAAAGGCACAGTACAAACATAGACATTCGGGACACGTGTGCATGTGTGCGAGTATGTGGCGAGGTTAAGTTAATTACTTCGAAATTGAGCAAATACAAATTATTTAGAAGGCAAGCGAGGGACGGGGAAGGGAGAGAGAGAGAGAGAAGGGAAGATGAAGATCACGGAGCAAGGCGCAGAGCACTATAACGAGTGGACGTGCAAATGTGCTGTTTCAAGATACCTTTAAGCCTACAAACGCCAAATGCCTCTAAGTGTGCCTATCACAGCTCTCATGTATTTTGCATTACAATCCTTTCATTGGATTCGTGGGCAACTTCACCAGGAGTTGTATGCACCTGGTGAGATGCACTATCACAAAGTTATGATAATGGAAAGGCGTATACATTATCTTTATCTCATGTGTGCAAAGCGTGTATGCATATATTCTGTGTTCGATCTTTGATACCCTAAAATTGCAACTTATGCGTTTGTTAGTCTCCATTCAAGCAAATGTGCGAAATGAAGACCAGTGCAGTTTGCCAATCGGGATTTCAGGTCATAAACACTCCACAGTGCAGCAATATTGCGTGAAAATAGTGTGCGGTGCAGTAATGTATTAGTTGCACAATTTTGCAGTAAATAATCATTGGATGCCGTAGCAGTAATACCACGGTGCACAATCAGGACATACGGGAAGTAAGGCGGGGAACCTCATTACCTTAACAGGCTCCGGGGAACCGCGCTTCTGTCGTGGCGGAGCCTTCGGTGGTGGCGTCTGTATAATGTCATAGATGTCCCTAAAACATTCCATTCACAGACGAAAACTTCGTTTAAGTTATAAATATTGACCTTTCAAGGGTCGATAGACAGTCAACCAAACGCCATAGGTTTGGTTAGTTACTACTAGCGACGGAATTTGTCATCCGTGCATAATAGAATTGTATTTTAAATTTTGCTACTTTAACCCACCTTGCAAACCCTTCCTACAAATATCGCTTCTAAACACTACTGGCAGATGACAATCGTGACTAACGTACTAGCCCTCTGGAGTAGAAATTCAGCTATATATATATATACCGCCGGCCGTTACACGGTAGCTTACCTAGAAGCCTGTTCGAAGCGCGCAATAATCTCGTTCTGGGTGCAGAACTCTATTGGCGGCGGGGGCGGTGGAATGATCAACGGGCCTAGATCGGCAAAGTCCGTAAGGTCAAGATTCTGGAGCTCCTCCAGCTCAGGCGTCGACGGCGGGGGAAGTCGCGTGAGGTCGATTACCTCGCCACCGGTTTCGCACAGAGATGCGAACCCTACAATACAAATAAATTGCAAAAAGACGTCCACGTCAGACGCAAATATGTCAAGGATTACAGGAAGCTATTGTAGTTTTTGGCCTTAAGAGTTGCTTAATACAGCATCATAATCGTCATCATCATCATCATCATTATTGTGCAGTGTATGCGCTGGCGCGTACCGAGGCTGGTTTCGGCGGGAAGTTCGATACGCGTAACGCTGTGGGGCCCTCCGTTGCCGCCCAGTGCTAAGTTAAGGTTGCCTGGGTGTCCGGGTAGCAAAGCGGTATCGGTCGTTGGCGCTCCGGTGGTGGCCGAGTGGTCCCGGTACGCCATGGCCTCATACTTGCGTAACGTGTCCGTGTAGTTAGCGAACGACGTCCGAACTGGTGGCCCGTCAAACGGGCCGGTGAAAGACTGCATATTAGACGTTGAGTTTCCTAACAACAAGCGAACCGGCTTAGATAAGTGGGTGGAAATAACCCCGTTGTAGAAGTTTACCGGATTACCATATATAGATATATATATATATATATATATATATATATATATACGCAGGCATTTTCCCGGAGGTTAGAGGTGACTGCAACTATGCCAAACGTTGCTGCAAATATGTTACTCATTTTATAGATAGAACCTGTAGGTCAACTAATTTAATACTATAACTAGTACAACTAAGACGACGACAACAACAGCAACAGTATTGACCACCAACACGAAGAGCCGAAATGACGACGACGAAAAAACATCATCATATCTAATATAATATATGCCAATATGACGGTGGTTGCCTTCCGCGTTTGATGTGAGCTTACCAGACGAATTGCTCGATAAGCTATTTCTGTCCGGTCGATCTCTGGAGAGCGTGTGAAGTGAGGAACTCGTGTATTGGTCAGAACTGGCCGTTCCGACGGGTCGCAGTCTGCCTTGCTGTCCGTTGCTCATTAGTTGTTGTTGCTGGTGCTGCTGCTGCTGTAGTAACAGTAGTTGTTTTCGTTGTCGTCGTTCTTCCTGTTGTTGACCAACGTCACTCGAGTCATCAGAGTCTTCCTGCGAGCCGGATGACCCACCGCTACCAGCTTTGTCCTCCGTTAGGCTCGTGGTACTGCACGGCGTTCGGCCAAGTCGGCCAACTTCACTGCCTGCCAGTACATCTGCAGCAACTGCGGGCACTCCAGACGCACCTCCAGCAGCCGCAGCTAAAAGCAGCAAAGAATCTGCGGCCTGCGAAAGAACAGCGTACAATAAGTCGTCATATTGAGCATGCATGATACGGATTCGGAAAGCCAAACAAAACAAAACTAGCATAAGCCACAGCAGCAGCAGCGGCTTAGCAATGAAGAATCATAGACAGCAAACCGCAAACATACCAACAACAACAACGACGACAACAATGACAACGACGACAACAACAACAACAACGACAACAACAACAACATTTTGCAGCAGTAAAATGCCCAACATCAAGAACCACAACAACAACGATAACAACCACTATAATAGCTAAATGCTTTCAAATTATTATTTTATAAGTAACGACAATAACTGATTTTGATAAGAAGCAACAGTTACAAGACTAATTACTTTTAAAAAATATAATCAGGGCCGTAAGACATTGTTTTGTCCGTCGTGGCAGAAACTGGTGTTCCGCCAAGCATCTTCACCTTCGTTCAGACATGCGGCAGAAAAATCGAGTAACAACTGATGATGGCGTTGTACAAGTTCCGGCCTTCGCGCAACGAACACAGAGAACCAGCGTAAGATCACAATCTCAGTCCTCGTGCCTTTAGCCCATCTGCTCATCAAGAATCTTCCTCAGCGAGGTTAAGCGTCGTCGACAACAAAAGAAGATTAATGATAATGGGCTAACTTCTGCAATGAGAAGGGAACAAAACTTGTGTCCACACTAATGAATCCGCTTGACCTTCATAAGGTTTTCCATTGGAGTTGACAGCTTTCACACACTAATACGTACTACTGCGTTGTTTGTCCACTAGCCGCGTAGCCGTAAGGATCACCAAAGTCTATCAACGGTAAAAGCGGTCCCTATGTAGGCATCGGTAACACATTACGCGCATCCAATAAACTGTGGAATAAACTTCGCCGTGAACGTTCCACTACTATAAAACTGGTCGTCTCATTTCTACAGTACTGTCATCTTAGTGGGTCGTCATCGGCGTCAACATTTTCGTGTTCCTTTGCGACACTTAAAACGCAGGTACACTCACGGCGCCAGCACAACTAACGCTAAAAGCCACTGCCAGTCACCGTCACCATTGAGTAGGGAATGGCTGATGGTTAGTGTCACAAGGTCGGATAACGTCATCTTAAAGATGCCACTGCTTCGTTATTCATGGAGCAAGCACACCATGAATCGCACCTGCATTGCGGATTCCGCCCTTTTTGCTCATCTGAGCATCTGGGATGCTGACACCTTCTTACTTATCGGAGCCTCTTCTCTCGGGACGTTGATGTGATGTTGTCCTCAACCTCATCTCAGTCTTCAGAAGAAGACTGCGTTCCGTCAACAGGATATTGTGGACATATAAGATGATACTAGATAGGCGAATGGTGACTGTTACGTCTAATAACTCCCGTGTTGGGCAGCAGCAATAGCAGCAGCCGCAGCGCACATACGTCCAGATGAAGATCCCGACTCGGACTGGCGATCACGGGGCGAGAGGCGATCGATCGATTCGCCAATCTGGACGAATCGATCTATCACTGTGACCAGTGGTAGCAGCGTCTAACGCCTCGCAGCGACCCTCAACAACGACCACCCTCGGATGTTTGACCATGACGTCGTTGACGAGCATGAGGTTGGGTGTTAGATGAAGTCCTTCGTGTACGTGCATCACGATCAAGGCTGTGTGGTTGTGCTCCCGAGAGCGCTTCACGCCTTCCACGCTCGCCACGCGCGGCCACATGCCTGCTTCACTAATCAGGATATAGCAATTAATATTCGTCCGAGCAATCACACTATTGCTGAGGTGTGATGAGAGCGGCAGCTCTTGCGTCAGCTAATTATCGCCGTTGTCCACGACAAGGACAACGACGGAGCGATGAGAGAGAGATGCTGATTGTAACTGCTGCTGCCTCGATGTGACGGTGATAACATCAATATCGGCCGAGGTAGATAGGCTATCATCATAAGTCATCGGAATAAAAAGAAAGCTATGTTAATCATACGTTGCAGTTGTTCTGACGGACCGACGAGACGAGTCTCGGCAGACGGCCAACGATCGCGCCCGCCCCAATACCAGCTTTACAATAACAACAACAACGACGACGACGACCATAACAACAAAAAACAATTATCCAAAAGCAAAGACGTCAATGACCGACCGACGTTATCCAAACAACTATACAAAAACAGGTAATTCGAGGTGAACGTGTGAGTAGGTGAGTGAGTGAAACAATCTACGCAAAGACACGCGTAGAGAACGCTGCGAGTCCCAAGGCCGCGCACGGCAAGGTCAGTGAATAATAACGTCACGCTGTATCGATGTGCTGGTGCTGCTACTGTCACGTTGTGGCTGCGGCTACAGCACGCCGACGATGTCTACGACATTTCGGCACGTAGATGTCGACGACAGTCATAGTAATTAAAATGAAGCGTCAAACACATTTGAAGGCCGACGTCACGCTGATATCGTAAAAAAATAACAATCATGTCATTTCACTGCTGTATTGACCGGAATCGAACAACTTCGGCCGAGGGAAGTTTGTCGTTGTCACTCTCAGCGCTAGCTAATGTACTATGAAGACGTTGCTTGGAAAAGTTATACGTCAGTTGTGTGTATGTTGTGGTAGCTCGGTACAAGTTAAACGTGGGAGAAAACAAAACGGTTGCAGCTTAACATACAATAAAAACTTCGTCGATTAATAGTTTATAAAGAAAAGGACGCAAGTAAAAAATCAGAGAACCCATCTCGCCAAAACTGTCAACAATCCTTACAAGCTTATCACTGATTTTAGTCTCAGTAGACAAAATCCCATCGAGGCACACGGGCACGCTATTCTAGACCTTACTTGCTAATAACATCACCCTACTAGCATCCACTGGCCCTAAGGATCCACGGACTGATATAATTGAGATAAATAAAGAATTGACCCGCATCGTGGTCGTGCTATAGATGGACCGTTTCCCCCTAAATTAGCCTACTAACAAAAATAATATTTTTTCCCACATTACAAATATCTTGTTATTCATTCCTGACGTTACGCGAGCTAATGTTTGCAAGATCGCTATATCTTCTACACACGCTACAGCATGTTATACTAGCCTTTCAAGGATGTTTAACAGCGAGATACCAGGAGTCGTGAAACTCAATGTGTATTGTATGAACCTATTTGTGTCAAATAAAGTATTGACACATCTTGCCGATGAATAAACATGTTACCCTTTTTGAAGAAATAACAGGTCTGTACCACTGACGCACTCTTAGATATCCACTACAGAAAACTCACTGTATCTCTTGCTAGAAATCACTTTATGCAGGAGTTACCAGACGTGGCCACTTATATATGTATTATATAGGTTTAAAACTTTAATGTGTGGACAATTGAATACCTAGCCGCAATTCGATTTAACCCTTTCTACTTACTCAAGCAAACAGAGACAGTTAAAATATTAATACATAATCAGGTAGAGTTTTCCAATCATCCAAAAACAATTTCAGGCCAAATATCCTTGACTTGCAAAATTAACGACTTGATTTAAAAATCTTGTGAGCACAAATCAAATGTTTCCGGATCTTACAATTTCAAGTTGCCATCTTTCGCTTCCTTAAAAAGGTTGCGTGATATTTACGTTTGTGCAGCATGCGCAGTCCTTCTTGAATTCCACTGTAGAAGATCTTTACAAAGGTGAAGCTAGCTTATTATTAGCATGATATCATTCAAATAAAGAGGAGACTACATACATGGCTGAATAAACCCCTATTTTCTTGCATATTTCTGTCTAGGTCAGGCAAAACCAAAAACAAAGATCCACCATGTTTATATACACGTAAACGTAGAAATGAAAAGAAGTAGAGAGTGAAGACGTCTGGGGAAGCTTTGCCTTTGTCACAAATATACGTAAAGCATAACTCAGACTTGCAAGCAAGTTACAATGCTACTCTGCAAGCTGTTTTTTTTTAAACGCTTATCGATTGTTGACACGTTAAACTGTCGTGCTGCTGTACCTAACCGCATGATAATTATAAAATAGGTGGCTTAGACATTTAACTTTATGTTGCGCAGCAATATGCTGTTTGCTGTCCACCAGGGATTATCGTATGCCTTTTGGCGTACACAAACGTAAACTTATAGGAGAAGATTGAAACAAAGTAAGCTGACTTCAGCGTTTAGGAAATCGCATATATATATATATATATATATATATATATATATATATATATATATATATACAGGGTGTTACGTAAAAAGTTGTACTTCTTTCGAGGTTTGATAGAGCTCGGCAAGAAATAATTTTTCCCAATGGGCGGAAGCCAAGAAAACGTTTTGTTTAGGAGTGAGGATGAAATTTAGAAAAGTCGTTATTCTGCCTTATTTTCTCCTACATAGTTGTACAAAATCTACGTTTGCGGGAGAACCAGTCAACGCATGAAGCAACCGATCATACCAGTGTGTTCGGCGGAAAATTTTGCATAACCTAAGTGACACCTAACGCAAGCTAGCAAAAAGCAAATAGGTGGAATAAAAAAAATCATAAAAAGTCGATTTGTTGTTATAACTTACGTTGAAGCTTTCACGTGCAAAATCTAAAAATTTTGCCATTGCGCACAAATGACGAACACTCTCTGACGATAGCAAATTTAATGCCCGTCATTTTCGTACCAAGTGATGGTGCTGCGTTACGTAGTTGCTGAGAAACTAGGCTTTTTCGACAGTCATATCAAAAGCAAAGGCATGCATACTTCCTAGCATCTTGACCTGCTTTACCACAGAAACCACTTGCGCACGTCCAGAAACACACCAGCATTTATTTATTATAAGAAGTGCTCGAAGTTCCGTCCGCCTACCACTAAACACGTTCTGTAGCGATTGCACAGGCTCTCTTGCACTCGTGTAAATATGTTAGGCATTGCCCTAACGGCGTCAGCAGCGTTGAATATACGGTCAACCAGATCTTCACGCGATTCAACGGGGGTTTCGTAGACAACACTCTTTAGGTAGCCCCACAAAAAAAAGTCGAGGCTTGTTAAATCGGGGGAGCGAGGTGGCCAAGCTATAGACCCGCCTCGGCCGATCCCACCGATTCTTGAATGCTTCGTTTAGGTATTCTCGAACCGTAGGCAGAGTTGTGTGGCGGCATTTTCAGACGAAAGCTTTCCAGGATGCCTTCTAACAACTGGGTAACGTATGAATCAAAAACGCGCGATACGCAGCTGCATCTAATCTGGCGGGAAACAAACACACCAGCATTTGTTTACGCTGAGCAGCCGGCTTTGTTTGAAATTATTCGCCGTTCGCACAAGCTTCTATCGGAAATTTGCGCGGGCTTTGATTCGGAATTCGTCATTCAAGACGCCAAAACACCATAAGAAAAACCGCTAACGCCAAAAGCTATAAACGAAGTGTCAGGTCTGCCTATCGCGCATTTTTTGATTTATACGTTACCCCAGCTTTGGAAAGAGTCCCGGAAAGCGTTCGTCTAAGAAGTTCTAGCATGATGGTGCGCCGCCACACAACTCTGCTACGGTTCGAGAATACTAAACGAAGCATTAAGAATCGTGGATCGGCCGAGGCGGGTTCTATAGCTTGGCCACCTCGCTCCCCGATTTAACAAGCCTCGACTTTTTTTGTGGGCTACCTAAAGAGTGTTGTCTACGAAACCCCCGTTGAATCGCGTGAAGATCTGGTTGACGTATATTCAAC
>QVRM01005920.1:0-36367 GCA_003439945.1 Dermanyssus gallinae | reverse complement strand
TCCTGGTATTTTATCCATTTTCGGTTCTCTGCGAGCCGGCGCCTGCACCCACCTACGGCTCGTGTTTCGAACGTAGCTTTTGGCCAGCATACATCGCACTGTAACATCCCACACAAGGAGATGACCACGAGCCCGGGGTGAGAGTTTTTCTTTCTGGTCTCAGCTGGCTATTCCGACCAAGGCCGACAGACTCCTTCACTGCCGGAATGTGGGCCGAGTTAAGAGCGCGAAAGATAACGAAGAATGATGGCGAAGTGACCTGAGTGGCGCCCAGCGCTATAGCGACACGACAAGGCGTGTTCACCGTGGCGCTTACTCTGCATAGGTTGCATGGGGGGGTGCGCAAACCACCACCCCAGCCGCAAGCCGGAAACGATGCGGGTATGTTGTTGTCCAGCATCGTTCCCAGCTGCGACGGGGGGGGCTTGAAGCCACTTGCCACTTATTTGTTCAAAGCACGCTTTTAAGCGGACCCTTCCTGATCTGTCGGGAATCTGATTATCTAGGTCGCGTTGTAGTCGGGATACCACGATTCGATCCAGAGATCCTTGTGTTATGTACTCCGGCACTGAATCCCACTGATCGCGAAAGTTAGCGAGTGCTGCCTGCGTTGAGTCAGCGATTCAACTTTCAGTCGAAGAGACCCCGATGGCAACGACAAGCTTTTTAACTTCCAACAACGAGCCCAGGTAGCAGGATAGGGATAACACCTCTATTAGTTACAGAGGGCAACGCTCTTCTGCTTGACAACAATTTCACATAATCTTATCATTCTGGAATATATATATATATATATATATATCATATAGACGTCGTCTGTTAATTATTTATGCAACAAATATAACAGTTAAATCTACGCAAAGACGTAATTCTGAAAAAAAGTTCTTTGATCGGTCTCGTATATTTACTGCAAGCACTTATAAGTGCAAAAATTAGATCGAAGTAGCGTATACGCTCTTAGATGTAGTCAGGAATAGAGGAATATCTGTTTTTAAAACAATAGCGCATTTAAAGATACGCCCATAGTGATAAGGGTCTTGTAGGTCTTGCTACATGCATGTACCAGTCATGGCCAGCTTTGCCTTATATGAGAGGCGTCCTGGCAACCGATTATACAGACGGGACGAGTGCACCATGCACAATGACTTACTGTACGCGAGATTGTCAAGACATCGCATTCCACTTCACAAAAGGTGAGACAACGGGACGAAGTGAGTTCGCTTGGAGTCTTTTTATAATGAATAAATTTGTATTTTTTATTTATAGATTTAATTATTTAATTTTTGCTCAGACAGAACACCTAGGGTAGAACAGCTGCAAAACAGCCTAACACAATAAACCTACAAAGAAAGAACTAAAATAACTCTTGGCGGAGGCAACCCCGAAGAAACGCTCTCAAACAGCAATCTCAATGAGTTAGCTAATGTCGCACAAGAGCTTATCAACCATGCAGCCAACAAAGCAAAAACATGCACACAATGGTGATGAGCCGGCGGAGGAACTTCGTGTCAAAGTTAAAGAGGCCAGAACACGAAAGAAGTCGGAACACTGACCGTCAACGAGACTGAGGACTTAGAGTGCTAGTCTACACTTATTACCCTTGCGCTAAAGTGGCAGGCTAAAAACATCAACGCCATAATTGAAGACTTCCACCCAGAGGCGGACTCCAAACGGCTCATATCTAGAATGGCCCACAGCTGCACATTCGAAGATGTCGCACCTGGGGGCAAGCATCCTAAAAGAGAGCCCGCTTCGGATTTGGGTGGCCCGGGAGGACGGCACTTTAGACAGAGCCACCCGGTAGAGCATGGCCTGCCAATTTCAGAGCATTGCCGGCGAGGCCGAGCGCAGGACAGGGATAGTCATGTCGCGCCAAATATGCGAATCGGAAATGATGGCAAGCCCATATTAAAGCCCTGGCGCTCCGGCTCCTCGTGCAACTCCTCTCCAGAACAGAGATCTCCTGAACCTTTTGATGCTAAAGTGTAAGGCTCTTTTGGGGTAAAAAAACTTAGACTTAATGCCTTGCCACATAACAAGCCAGGGTAAATACAGGGGAGTCGAAAAACTTCTTAAGTTCATGTCCCGGGCACAGGGCATGCACCTTGCTCTTAGCCACACGCAAAGGGGGCAAACGTGGCAAGAATAGCGCTCCCAGCGGGCAACAACTTGCTTTTCAAAAAAAAAGAAGAAAGGCAAGACCTACGCAGATGAATTCAAAAGCTTGGTTCCAGTGTGGCCCCACGCACATTGCGTCTAAGTAAATCGCGTCCAGCAACTGCTCAGTGGCGACGTGCGGCTGATAGTGGGAGAGGGGAGGAGCCAACATCTTTCTCCGGGCTGTGAATCTGCCGGGAAGACGGACGCCAGCATGGGACTGTTCATTCTTAAGGTGGTTCCTTATCAGGGACGTCATGGAGGGCACCACGCTTTAGGACATCGAGACGCCTTCCACACAGCGTTGCCCATCGTTGGACCGCTGGTAGATGAATCCCTCAAAAGTGGGTCACCGACCGGTGAATGTCTCTAGTCCGAGTTGCCCACTTTCGACGTTTTCCGGGGTTCCGATTCTAAACCGCCTCCATTGGACATGGTCTTCTTCTTGACATTGGATTCTCCAATACTCCAAGTTCAGCAGGCATACTGCAGACTTCCTTTATTTTATAAAAGTGATCTTAGACTAGAACTACACTCCAAAATTTTAGATTTATTTTTGGACTTGCCGGTACGTTTGGGAATAAATTCATCGATCACAGCCTGCACACAAAAAAATTATACATATTTTTTACAGTATCATACTTTACGAATTGATATCTCCATGGAATGACTGTCAGCTTTGTCATGATTTGCTCGTAATCATCCTTCCAGAATTATACCCTCTGTCCTCAATATTCGGAATCGAACAAAAGATTAAAAGAAATACGATGACATTGGGTATTTAAAGACATATAATAATAATACTAATAATAATAATAATAATAATAATAATAATAATAATAATAATAATAATAATAATAATAATAATAATAATAATAATTCATACAAGCAATGACCTGTCGGAGAAAACCGGCTCGACTTTTACATCAAACCCAGGGGTACGTTGATTTATTAATTCTTACTACTGATCCGGATAATATATATATATATATATATATACATATATATATTATCCGGATCAGTAGTAAGAATTAATAAATCAACGTACCCCTGGGGTTTGATGTAAAAGTCGAGCCGGTTTCTCCGACAGGTTCATTGCTTGTATGAATTATTATTATTATTATTATTATTATATTATTATTATTATTATTATTATTATTATTATTATTATTATTATTATTATTATTATTATTATTATGGTTTATTAATACTCATTTAGGTAAAATTATAAACATATGCATCAGACACAACTAGTGCTTTTCTTCACATCGTTGGGTCTTTTATCATCTTGCTAGTTTAGCTATTGAGTGAACTGCTGGACATCTATCTATCGCACTGGCCCAGAGCACCTCGTGCACCTGCAACACTCCTGAGGATTATGGAATTCTTCTGTGCTGCATAGCACGTGATGAAACCCGTGGGCTGCAAACGCCGTAGTTTAATGTTTGCTCTTATATCCGGCTGGCTGCTCGTCAGGCCGTGCTTGTCATCGCTACCGTAGTATATATTCCTAAATCAATTTCCTTGATCCGTCCACTTCATAGGGCCTCAAACGCTTTCGTCCTAGGGTAAACCCCATCAAAGTTATAGTTCCTGTGCCATTAAGGTTCCCCCCTCTAAGATATGAACGATTATATTCCTACAAGAAATGGCTAACCCCAAACCCGTTTTATAAAGAAAAATCTGGCTCTATCTAGTAACTGTAGTTCCGTCTCTCCCATTTTTTCCCATATAAGTGATATATCGAATGTTTGCTATTGGTTCTATTTTAATCTCAAAAGGGCAGACGCGGTATGTACTGACAAACATTTGCGGGTTCTTAATTGCTGTGCCGCTCGAATTGCTTTTCCCACTCTACTTTCTATATGGCTTCGGAAACTGCTACCATTCGACGTTATAGTGACTCCCAGATAAATAAATTTAATTACAGAATGAAGTACAAGTTTACGCTAGACTCTGGCCTAACCTTCTATGAGTCTCTTATATCTACCGGTAAACGCAAAATTCGACAATAAAAGATATTACCTAAAAGAGTATATTAACTAGCGCAAATTTACCCATCAGTTTTATTGGTTTCGGGCTTTCCGTGGATTCCCTGCACGTCACTTGTTGATACAATTTTTTTTTATAAATTCAAGAAGCTTTTATAATTCATACAAAAAAGACAAGGCTACTTTTCTAAAAGCATTTATAAATGTAGCAATATCACATATACCTTCAAAATAATATCATATTAATTTTATGCGAACCTTGGATTTTTAAAGCTTTTTTGAAACCAATCTTAATGTCGGTTTATACAGCTACCCTTATCTTCATATACGACTCAGTGGGGCTAAGGAACGCGGTTAGGCGAACATTAAAATTGTAGACGAAACTGACAAGAACATATTATTTAAAAAAAAAAAATTAATTAATTGAAGCGGCAAATATCACGGCGCAGTCTACATAAAGCATGTTGAATTATCGTGCGCATAACCCCCCCCCCCCCACCTCCCTCATAACCTTTAATATGACAGCGTTTATCATTCCAATAGCGTTCATCACAATGTTTCAACACGCACGACTAAACGCCTTTGAACAATCCAATGCAGGCTGCTGCGCGCCGTTCGAATTGACAATTATTCTTTTCATTCATCGTCTTCCTCTTCGTATTTTCAATTGTCGTTCGATGCACTGTTGATGTTTCGTTTTTACTGCTACTCCTGCGTTTGTCTCTTTGTTGTTGCTTTCTCTCGTCGTCGTCTGCTCTCCTTCTTTCGCCTTCTCGCTTGCTGCCACAATCTCTGTTCCGGTTCCGTTTCCCGGATTAATCTTCCACGCATATTTGCCACCTGGTTTATACTGTAATTAAGGAATACTGCCAAGAAATTCTAACGAACCATCGCGCCAACACGTTCGACGCAAGGGGCCTGAACTCAGGTCACACAACTGTTGGATCCTCCATTACGACAACGCCCCAGTTGCATATATGTTTACTGATTATAGATCAATTGACAAGAATTTCATTTCTATATTTTTGCAACCTCCCTATTCTCCGGAATTGGTTCCGTGTGACTTTTCCTGTTCCTGGACGAACAAAAGGAAGTTGAAGAGACAACGTTTCGAGTCTATAAAGGAGATAATAAAAAAAATGTGAAAGCAATTCAACTCGATTCCGAAAGACGCGTTTAAGAAATGTTACAAAGAGTGGAAAAAAGTGGCGCACGCGCAAAGCAGTCTGCGGGACAAATTTTGAAGAGAACAAAAATACTTTGGGAATTAAATAAATATTAAGTTTTTCATAAATATGTATTTCGATCCGATCTCATTATATATACTTATATTAATAGGGGATTTTGAGTTATTTATATTGGAGTACTGCAGCAAAGTGTTTCATCTGTCGATGCTCGATCGACCTCAATCTATTTAACTATAGAATCCATAGAGATTCACAGAATTGGGTTTTTGAAGATAGGAGGCGGGATTTTAACTTTAAAAATACACCTAGACGCACACGATTTGGATAACGACGTATGCTAGCCTGTATTGTATTATTCATTATTATATATTCTAAATTATGCAGTAAGTGTCATAACGACTCAGTGATCATAATCACAAACAGAACTTTCCTTCTCGCTTCATCAAGCTTCTTTTGCAAATGAATATGCATATGCTACAAAGGATGAATGTTCTAGAAAGACGGAGGGCGGCAAGGTACTGCTGGGCAGTGCGTTACCCCGCTTATCCCAACAAGATTTAACTAGTGGAATGTGAGTGGTTACGTTTATCACAACATAAACACGACCCTTATTTAAAATATAAGGAAACTAAATGGAATTTGCTTAACATATCCATGTTTTTCGAAAAACCTGCTATTAAAATCACACATTTACAGATTGTGTTAGAGCCAACTAACATGCAAAAAATTATTTTTTGTGGTGTATATTGCGGCAGATATTTTTACATAAAATATCAAGGATTCTACAAAGAAACCATCAAAACGTTAATACGACGGTTCTTCCAAGTAATAGTGTTAGGACAGCATTGATCGGACTAACCTAGATTTACAATGACAATACGTCATTGTCATTATAGCTCTAAAGTAATAGAGCTTTCGTTATATATATATATATATATATATATATATATATCAAGCTTCAGCGCTGTAACGATGATGTCCCAATTCGCAGTGTTAAACGTGTTCTTTGTCAGTAAAACAGTCATGTCAGTAAAATCAGTAAAACAATGGAGCGAGTTTTGAGCGAGACAGCAGCTTCCTGCCGCGCCCTGTGGAGTACTCGGTGCAGGGGTCAACGTCGAGCGACCCTGCCGGAAGCCATATTGGTCCTCGGAAAGTGCCTGCCGGCCTTCTATCTCCGCGTTTAAACGTTTAACAAGTACATTTTCGATCAACTTGCTTGCCGCGTCCAGCAGGCAAATTGGACGATATCGAATCCCGGTCAGCGCTAGGTGAACGCTTTTCCACCGAGCCGTAAACCGGCCTTCTACAAGCAGTCTACTCATGATTTCCGCAATCTAGGCGGAATGCCGCATGGCAAGCATCCGAACCACCCCAAGTGGGATGCTGTCTGGTCCTGGGGGTCTTGCCAGGTGCCAGGCGCTTTGCCAAGCGCAAGATGTCATCAGCCTTGGCCGGAGGTATATTCTCCGGATTCACCGCGATGGTGCAAAGAGCCCGCGGTACTTGTTGGGGAAACAGCGCGCCCGCTAGCTTCACAGCTATCTCGGGTGGCAGAGGTGAGGGCGTGCAGCGGAGGTTGCCCAGGACCGTCCTGTAGGGAAAGCCCTAAGGATCCTTCTACACCAGCTCCTACGTGTGTGATGACGTCTTCGTTGACGCTGGCGGCACTGAGACGGGCGACCCGCCAGTCAAGTGCTTCTCCTGGCACCCTCCGTAAATTCGGCGCATCTGCCGAAATTTTCCACTCTGCTGTATAGCAACCCGATTCTACTTATTCTGCATCTTCGTACACAAACGGATTCTTATATAGCTATATAAAGTGTAGCTAAGAGCAGATATTGAGTACGACCTGCCTTATTGACTAAGTCGATACTGAGGAAGTAGGTGGATGTAATGTGGCTGTAACAGCCACCGCGGGAAAATACAAGACTTATCCGTACATACCTAATCATACTGGTGATTAATACGGCAATCGAATTGTGGTGCCGGCAGAGAACGGCGCGGCGGTTTTCGGCCTGGCAATATCCAAATCTTTGCGTGTCTTAGCTAATTACTTCGACTGCTTTCTTTACCCAACAACATCGTCAAATTTCCAAGTTGACTAGTGTCAAATTTCGCTTTAATAGACCTGAGCGATTTCCTTTGTGAGGTTTACAACAACCAGTACCAGAGTGAACGAATTATTCCGTAGAGTACGCGTGTCGTGTATCGCGCCGTCGTCGCAGGCTAATACTAACGCATCGCAAACACAAATACGATCGCTGTCGACGCTAGGCCAAGCTGGCGTTCGGTCGGGGTTCGGTGACGGTCGATGGCCATACATATTCTAACCACGCGACGAGAATGAGGACGACGACGACAATGACAAACGGAGCCAACAAAAGGACGGAGGAGAGCAAGAGAAAAAACGTCGTGTACGTGTTGATCGGTAAACGCGCGCGTTTGTTCCGCTTGAGAGCTGCGTGGGCTGCACTTGACAAGGCGAATGATTTCCGAGTGGCAAACAGTTATCATAATAACAATAATTATGGGACGTCATCGATGGGCAGGCAACAAGAAAATTGGAAACGAAACACGGCGTGCCTAATACTCGCGCGACTCCAAATCAAGCGCATCGTCCTGTTTGACTGTATTCGGCAGCTTTGGGAAGGAACCGATTGATACAGTAAAATACATTTGTCCCGATGAAGCGGCCTATACAAGCCTTTGACACCGATCTTAATATTCAGGAATGATTCTAGCGTAAAATTTGAATAAGAACAACAGTTTCCTATGTAAAAAAGCTTAGATCGTAGGTCCTACAACGATTCATAGTCAATGGTCGTGTCTTACCTATATTAAAGCCACAGAGTCGGACCAGTAAGCACTCCTTCAAAAAAATTAGTACTAAGCTTAAGTTGTAAAAATGTGAATACTGGAAATAGATAGTATATGTAACGTACCTACGCAAGGAATTGACTCAAAGCGTGTAGCAAATAAAGAATCCTTTGGCGGAAATAAAATCCAAATATGTTTATAATTTCACTCTGGGAAACTAAGGACAAACTGAGACAATTTTGGACATTAAAACGGAGATCGGATATTGGTTAGTCAGCGAACCAGGGTAATACCTTCGAATGTAGCACTGGTGCGTCAGTCTTTGACGTTTCTGCCAGAGAAGGCACACACCCATGGGAATGGCATTCAAGGTTAGCAGCAGTAGTGAGGAGTGTAGGCTGGAAACCGGGACAAAGGTGTGTTCTCAAGGTGTGTTGGCAAAGTGTATCCACCAAGGGGGAAATATAGTTTTATAATATATTTATAACATATACTGGTGAATCGGATAAAAAGTGCAAAGGCTCCGCGTAATGAACAAAAATAAAGGCCTTGGTTTAACGACCGTTGTAGAGCAGCGAAAAATGAAAGCAGACTAACTAGAGACTATGTGAATATGTTTGTTCCGTAATGAGGCCGTTTGCAATAATAGTAAAGAAAACGACGCAAAGAGCTTACAAGGAAGAAAGACAGACTTGCTGGGAAAGTCGGGACTGGAAGCTGTTGCAGAAGAACATTTGCACAAGTGGCTAGAACGTAAAGAAAAACGCCAGTGCCAAGCCGAACGGAAATAATATTGATTTATTGTTCGCTTGGCATGTATACCTAAATACACATGTCACCCTTTTATATTATACAATGGGCCTTGGGACAGAGATACATAATTTTCACGGAAATTGGTAGCTTGTGCAGTCGCAATCGAAGTCATTGTTAGGGCAATTGAAAGGGCGCCTAGGGTAAAAGCAACGGCGGGAATGATATGATAAAATCAAACATTTAAAGCAAACTTTGGCACTGGCACCATGCTAAAAAGCTCTATTTTACAAATGCCTGAAATCCGGGAAAATACCTAAAACGTGGAAGGAGGATACACTAATTGTTAAACCTAACGGGAAATGCATAGAAACGGAGACGGAAGCAGGGAAGGAAATAACGCTTAAGAGTTGCCTCTATAAAGTATTTTCAGGGATTATATCAGATAGAATGGAGTACGTCCTCGAAACCAGAGATGCAGTACCAGAAGAACAACATAGGTTTAGGAGATCGAAGTCGACTCATGCGACCCTGCGCCAATTGCTAACATTTGGGATTACAGAAACTATATCCAAGCCAAAAAGGCCTTTATGCGCGGTATTTATTGATCTTAAGGCCGCCTTTAACCTAGTGCCTTGCGAAGCAGAATTATAGAGAAGCTGCCTTGAAAGGACTCTTGTTTCTGCTTTTTTTCGGCACTATTGGAATAACTATCTAACCGGGTGAGGCAGAGGTGGACCCGATAAATAAACTCACTTATTGAGAAGTCACTATAACGTCCACTGGTAGCAGTTTTTCGAAAGCATATAGGGAGCAGAGTAAGAAAAGCATATATACCGGATCCGCCCTTTTAAGATTAAAGTAGAATCAATAGCCGCATTCGGTATATCACTCATATGGGAGACATTAGGAGAGACAGGTCTACAGTTCCTAGATTATAATTTTTCTTCATGGAACGGGTTTTGAGATTGGCTATTTCATATAGAAATAGAATCGTTTTTAACTTAGAGGAGGACTCTAATGACACAGGAACCACAATTTCGATGGGGTTTACCTAAGACGAGAGCGTTTGCCTACAAGGCCTACACTATGAAGTGGACGGAGAAATGAAAGAAAATCGAGGTAGGAATATACACTACGGTAGCGATGAGAAGCATGGCCTGGCGAGCAGCCGGATACAAGGCTAGAAATCTAACTACGGCGTTTGCAGCCCACGGGTTTCACCACGTGTTATGCAGCACGGAAAAATTTCACGATCCTCCGGAGTGTTGAAGGTGCAGTAGGTGCTTTGGCAAGTGCACACGGATACCTCGAGCCCGCAACATGTCCAGCATCTCAGTCAATAGCTGAACGAGAGAAAATTTAGTGATGTGGAAGAAGCACTGCTTATGTGTTATGTACATGTTTATGTATGATGTTCACCCAACCTGGGTGTTAATAAAGTATAATTAAAAATTTCAGTGTAGACCTAGAACCATGCGTTTACATATATATATATATATATATATATATATATATATATTAAAATCACTCAAATATTTGTATACGAACTATAACTCATCATAGATGGCTTCCAGTTGCGTAGTGTTCAATCTCATAACTAACTTCGTAAAGAAGCTTGCCATTACTTTTGGAGAATTTGAATGTAAACATGGTTTAAAGATACTTCAGGCGTGTGAAAATTAATGACATCGTTTCCGGTCGTCGGTCTATACGCAAATATTTATGAGTATCTCGTCTATCGTGGTAGCCTAGGTCTGCCATCACGCTATGGTACCTTCTACATGCGGTAGATATTAGAGCGCATTTATGAAAGAGTTGCACTATATATTATATATATATATATATATATATATATACATTTGTGTATTGGACTATGCGAATATATATCCACATACAAACGTGATCATAAAATCAGCGGGGACCATAAACGTGATGTACGGCGCGCCTCGGCTGTGAGTCACACGCAGGCAGGCGACACTCTAATACCCGACTGCACGAGTGTGTGTCTGGCGTCGTCGTCATCGCACAGCCGGGAGGAGCTCCGCTAGGCCAACTTTAAGGGATGCTGTTGCGACTGCGGCTGTTGCTGTTGCTGTTGTTCGCTCAACAGATATGCATGGCATAAACGCGCACATACGCACATACATCCCTACATACATACATATATACATACATGCATACACAGGAACACACAATTCCCACCGCACAGGCGTACGTGGTTCTACGTTGATAAATGTCGCTAGATGTTGCCGCAGTTCTAGCCCGGTCATGAACACGAATGCTGATGACGGCGGTGAGGCTAAAGCGACGATGCTGGGCCAAGCGATGTTTATCAGACCAGCAGCGGCTTGGCCCAGCCCAATGGGCCGCAGACGTGACTCAAGATGACGACAACGACGTCAGCAACAACAATAGCAATAATAACAACAACAACAACAACAACAGCAGCAGCAGCACTTACTACCTGTGACACAACCAAAGACCAACCAATAAAGGCAGCTTGTTTCACCTACCTCCACCTTTACTAACCGGCCCCTCACCTGGCTAGAACGGGCGTCTGCCCGCCAACCACCTCCTTCAAACACATCTATCCACAAGCCGAAAAGGCCTTTATGCGCGGTATTTATTGACCTTAAGGCTAGTGAAGCCGAATTATAGAGAAGCTGTCTTAAAAGGAGTTTTGTTTTTGCTTTTTTCGGCACTATTGTGGGAGCCGAACTTGCGGGTCGGCGAGTTCTAGTACTTTGAGGCTTCCGCTATATCAAAACCACCAAGGCATTGCAGTTTGTTTTGCTTACAAGCGCCAATCGGTGGCGGCGTTTACGGTTAGTGTTTGGTTCAATGAGGTGAAGGAAATGAGGTTCGGCGCAGCAACGAATCTAGAATTGAAAGTTCTTTTTTTGGGAGGTAGTTTTTAATTCTAAACCATTCTCCGTCCCCTACGGGCTTGGAACTCATCGCGTGGTATATCTTCAATGCACCGAGGGCCGGAAATGTTAAGATATCCAAGGTTTCTCCAATAGTCCTTGTGGCAGCATGGCCGCTGACTCTAAGTGGTATGGTTTATCATCTATTTTCAATGAGCATCGCTCCAAGAAATTTCGATCAACAACAGGGATCGAACCGGCGACACCCCGGTAGATAACAACCATGACTAGCGTACTAGTCCCCCACTAGACCACGCCGCCACCAGCAACGAATCTACACCAAGTTCTTTGTTAAAAATTAAATCATTTGTTCTAAAGTGGTGAACATGTTGCGAACTGCTTGTGATGGTCAAGCAGCGTCCCGAAGTACTGCGTTTTCGTGGTACCGTCGGTCTTGCTGCGTGAACAAATTGAGGGTGACTTCCGTTCGCGAAGGCTTTCGACGTCAATAACACAAGAAAACCGAAACTCAGCAATCGCCAAGTTAATATCAGAGAAATAGCTGAATAATTGAAGGTATCTAACGGACTTTTTTTCGAATGTTGTCATTCGAGTGGTGCAGTCGACTTTCATCGAGCTCTGTGTAAAGGTATGTTTTGGTGGTTTTTCTAAACTCGATAACGCTCGATAATGAAACGAGATAGGGGTGAAACATTCACCAACGCCGGTTCAAACATTACGGCAGGTTACTCAACCTGGTTCACCGTCGACAGCAACAACGGCAACAACAACAACAATGTCGGCACCAAAAGTCTCAACCAGCAACCACGACCCGCCTTCTATCGCAGACACGGACCTATCGAGAGACGTTCGAAACGCTGCAAGGGATTTAGCTAGTAGCAAAAGTGTTAACAAGTGGAACGAAAATGAAGAGAAAACAACCGCAGCGGACAGATGATGGAGGAGAGGGAGCCGGCATCGACAGTGATGCGACAGCGGTGGCTAACAAACGGCAAGCGACCAGCCCACCGCAACGGGAGAAACCATCAAAGACGAGAGCAGCGGGAGAGGGCGGCACTAGAGTGGACAACTATAGCGGAATCCTCTGGTGCCAGTAACGTGAGCGATGAAAGGGAAGCCTTGGAGAGCGGGGCCACAGCCCGGCCATCTGATATATCCGATGAGGCGCACGTCAACGAAGACACCGAACGTCGTTGGGGCGGGTGGAAAAGTTATTAAAAAGGACGCAACTCCAAAGGTTAAAACAAACGAGCGGCCTGAGGCGATTATGTTTGCCGCTGATAATATTCTGCTGGAGACAAATTTTAGCGCGGTTTGCGCTGATATCGCTAGACACTTTAACGAAAAAGTTGAGGAACCTCGTTTTACACGAGCCGGTGAACTCGTTGTCGTCACAGAGGAAGCAGAAGACAGAGCGACTTTGCTAAGTTTAACCTCAGTCGGAGGTATCCCGGTTCAATCTAGAGTGAGCGGCCAAAGGTCAACAGTAAAGAGAAAAATCTGCGGTGTGCATCCGTCACTCAGCGACACAACTATTGTTAACGCTTTAGAGTCACTAGGTGTCACTGAGGCCTTTCGAGTCAGAGCTAAGAACGTCCGAACCGGTATAGTTACGGCCACTGACCAAGTAATTCTAACTTTTCCGGAATTGATTTTCCGACGTAAGTTTGCCTGGGCCTAAAAACACACGGGGTAATGCTCTATAGGAAGCCACACCAATGTTATTGGTGCTACAGCTTAGACCACATCAAGCCGGATTACCCCTGGACGGCTCCTCGTTGCCGCCGCTGTGGATCCAGGAACCATATTCGGAAAGATTGCAACCAAGCGGCAAAATGCTGCTTGTGTAAAGCAAACCATTAAGCCACTTACGGTAGTTGCCCGCAGCGGCTTCGCCGTATGGAGCAGCTCAAAAAGTCAGCAATACAAGTCATACAGAGAAAACCCGATGCCGTACCAGTTAATATCTGCGCACCTGTTGCCGACATTCAGCCATCATCGTCGTTTTCGAAACGGTCTTTCTCTGCTGTGGTCCAGAACGGGGGTAAAGGTACCTGTGGCGCCTCCCAAGGCCCAGCCCGCTGCTGCTACGGTGATCAAAGAGTAACAATGACGTACTTCAAACTAACAGCATTCTCAATCAGCTGGTCTAGGAGCTGCGGAAGACATTCACGCCACGCCGCGCTTAACGACGTCTTTTCAAAGGCGCTGCGTTCCGCTAACATGCCCTGAAAAAAAAAAAGCCAGTCGGACTGGCAACGGACTCAGCCCTACGCCCAGACGGGATGACCCTGGTTCCCTGGTCCTCCGGAAAGGCCCTTGTGTGGGACGCAACCATGTAGGACAAGCTGGGGCCACCTTACAGGAATCGAGCCTCGAGATCAGCAGGCGCTGTTGCCAATTTAGCGGAGCAGCGAAAAAGTCTGAAGTATCACGAGTTGGAGGCAACTTTTATAGTACAGCCAGTTGCGATAGAAACAATGGGGGGTCATGGGCGAATCTACAGTAAGTTTTCTGAGCGAAATTTGGAAAAGAGCGGCAAGTGAGAAGGATGGGAAAAGGGCGGAAGAATTTCTGCTGCAGAGAATATCCATTGAAGTGCAACGTGGAAACGCGGCCGCGGTGCTAGGCTCGCTCCCAATGGTGCTTCCCTGGAGGGAGTCGATCGAAGCAATTCAAGCAAAGCAAATCAAACAAGCAAAAATTTGACCGTATTTTTCCCCTCTACAAGAGTAATAGCTGGCACGCATTTTTACCACCTGCTTCTATGGCCAATAATATGGTCAATACTAATTCGAAAATTAAAGAAGATTGTGCGAGCGCGTCTGACTTATGAGTCCAGAACTCTGGGCAAACAACTCTTGGATATTCTATCAAGTAAATGCATTGGCGCACATATCGTTACTGGTTCCAAGTTATTTAATGAAAAAATTCGATTTCCATATTTCCGCAATATTTTTATTCGCCGGGCCTGTCTAGTGTGAGTTTTCTTAGTCCTACGGATAAAAACAATTTAAAAAGACAGCGTTTCGAAACAATTGTCTAGATAACTAAAAATTCGGAGGAGCAACTTAAATTTATTTCGAAAGACGCTTTAAAATATGTTTTGAAGAATGGGAGAGAAGGTAGCACAGGTGCCAGCGGGCGGGATCTATTTTGAAGGGAACAAAACACTTTGAAAGATTAAATCATATTTTTTGTTTTATAAATGTATCAGAACTTTTCTGATATATATTTATCGATCCGCCCTCGTATACATATATATATATATATATATATATAACAAAATGTTATGTCGAAAATATTCGTGTCGGAGAGATCATCACTATCAACGACAACACAATATAATTTTCACGAATTAACTTGTCGTTCACTTAATAATTGCCTGCTTTTCGACACTACTTTATTTGGAAATTAAGAAGACTAACGACTGCCGAAATGTGAAACATAACAAGTTACGAGAACGATTGTACATGTTGCTTTGGGATTGAGTTAACGAGTTATTGAGCTATCGAAACGGTGGTTTTATAATTGTTCATGTTTATTAACGGTTTGCACGAATGATAGCGTTGATTTTGCTAGCTGTAACATCATTGCCACTCTAGCTGCTGCATCATTCCTATTCATTCGTGCATTTATCATACATTCCTTCTTTAACGTTGTTCTCGTTGTTGCCCTTGCGGTTGTTGTTTCTGCCATTGCTGATGTGATTCACAAATATGTAGTTCCACTGATAGGCGACAAATCATGCGCCGCACTACTCTTTCCTTTGTAACTTGCCTTGCATTCCTGACATCACCGTACATTGCCACAAAAGCAGGTCCTCTCACCATCCATAGCTATATAATATGATTCCAAGACTTATATATATATATATATATACCGAAAGGACGGAGGAAGCCTCCGTCCTTTCGGGTTTGAATCGGCACTGCAACCCTTCTACGAACAGTGGAGTATCCGAGGGAAGACAACCGATCTGTTGCAAATACTAAGGTGAAGATGGCGCGCTTTAGAAAGTACAACTTGAGTCGATTGATAGCTTTACGACACTAAGGTCTTCACATATTACCTCCACTCAATGCGATGCTACCGAAACGATCTTCATGTCGAAGAGTAGAAGGACTGTCGTCAGCGGCCGTAGTTGTGGTTTTTTATGTGTTTTAATAACAGCAAATGCACTATGACAGTTTGAAAGCTTACCCGCAGAATTTCTCCAGCCAGATTTCGCCTCAGCGCGTGATAATAGCATGGACCCGTACAGGTATGCACATAGATGCACTTTTGTTTGACATAATAAGTCAACATAATTCCATCGGGTACAAGTTTTATATTACGCATTTTGTCTCTCCCTTTATCTGCCGGGTTGTCTCTACCTATCTCTATTTGCCGTGGATTGATTAAGTTTCCAGCACGCTTTACAAGATCTCTTAGAAAGATTTGTACAGCGATGCAGAGAATTGTAGAGCTCGTTATAGTAAATATTTTTTCCAATGGAACATGGTCTCTGAGAAGTCTTGTTTCGGAGTGAGAGTGATACCACTAAAATCCGTGACATTGATGTTGTTGCCCGACATAGAAGCCCAAAATGTGCAATTGCGAGACAACAAGTCTTCCTATACTGAAACTAAGCACATTGTCGTGTTTGTGTTCTGCTTCCTCTGAAGAACATATAACGCCGGCCAGAAGATACGACATGGCCGTTTAGAAGAGAATTTGAAAAAATAAAGTTCTTTATTAGCGTCCACGCCCAATACCTAAAAATCATAACCATACGACCATACACGGCGCTTAAAATTTGGCAAATGCGCATTTCATTACTATTATTGTGGCATCAAATATATGGCAGTGCGGGCCGAGATCGCGGACGGGCGTGTCGTGATTGAGTGCACGCCTATATATGACCCCATAAATGACCCAGAGTGATTTCTCTCATAGAGTAGGTCATTTATGCATGCACCCAGTCCCGATTACTCCCCAATCACGCCTTGCATTGCTATATATCATCGAGCCTGGTGACAAGGTGCATTCGCGTGCGCCTTGTAACCGGAAGAGACACATAGGTGCACGGGTTCGATCCCCACCGTTGCACATTTGTATCTGTAGGGTTCGTCTTACGAAGCAATGCGAAAGCAAATCCGTGGACGTTAAATGTTGGCTAAGGGAGAGTCCAAAAGTTTTTAGTGGTGTGTACGTCCAACCGTGGTTTTCAAAAGCCCAACACAATGTAGGCTATTGGGTTGAGATATAGACTTTTTAGGGGCACACTTAAATAGTAGTGAGAAGCTAAGAGCGAAGCAGACTTAGTGAGATTCTATATTATCGGGAGCCTCTATAGCCCTTTGCACTTGAATAGTGGTCTTTGGATTTTGTACCGAAGGATCTAGCGAGGGTAGTACTAAACAAACGCGCGTTAAATAAGCTGTGCCTATCGGAGCAACCGCATCCTTTATGAAATATCTCTATCCCACATGTATGCTGCACTCTATTATATACTGCTGTTCGTAAAATGAAAAAGACGGAATTCAATCCACCCTCGATTTTGAAAGAACTGCAAGTTTAGTGGCATGATGTATATTTGTATGTATGTTTATACCGACAAACTATTACGAAAGTATCTTCCGAAGTTTACCAGCGTAATGGAATCGTGACCGTCAGATTTCCAACCGAAAGATTACCAGTTTCACAAAGAGCTACAGGTTACTTTTTAGTTCGTTGTTGCAAATAAAAACTACAGACAAAAACTATTTGTGGCGGCGAGATAATACTTATAGGGCCAATAACGTACCTATTCACAAGATTATAAAGCTTTTAGCTTCTGCATTATATTTACGCATCGAGAAAATTTTAGTCATTCTCAATAGCTTCTACACATCCAGTATGTGGTGAGATAATTTAATAGGACTTATACATTTGCGCAAACTAAAAAACGACTCCTTCAATATATCTCTTTGAGAACATATATATATATATATATATATATATTTATAATAAAAGTGACTTATATGATGATATATTAAGGATATCCAACAAAAGGTTAGTTGAAAACCTAGAAATACCATCACCAGCCAGTCGTTGGCGCCATTCATGTATATTATTTTTAAGCTTAGATTGTATATGTTAGATGTACTTCCCCTATATATGAAAATATATACACAGATGCATATTGGTGTGCTCATTCCAAAAAAAAAGTCTTTATATAAGCCCATCCCCATGCCGCGCAAATCGAATCATAATTGCTTGACACAGAAGAACGAAACTCTTGCTAAAGCAAGTAACTTTGTTAGCACGTCTGTTACGTGTTGACGAGCGTGTCAAAAGCATCGCTAAGTTGGCACGTTTTACTGTAAAAAATAAATTGTGAGATTAAACCCAGTGCGATCGCATGGTGCAATCTGCACGGACACGGTGCACATCCTCTCCCGGAGGATGCGATCACTAAGACAGCTAAAGACAACGGCAGCGACTGACAGGCTTTCTTAAACTCCGAAGAGAAGTCCGTTATTCCTGGCGCTAAAGAAATCGCCCACAGAGGCGACTAAAACTAAACTAGCGCGGTTGTAGGCGACGGGAATAGAAAAATGCAACCAGAAAGAATTTTAAAAGTCCAAATAATCCTGAAGGTCTGAAATCAGTAGTTATGGAGTTTAGTCAAGATCTACACTGGGCTACGACAGACTATGTATTTTGCGTGTCGGAAATTGCAGCGCAAGATAAGCTCGTTATCCGTGTCGCACAGCCAGAGCACAAGGCGACAGCTAGGGCACTAAAGAGTGCAAGCGAAGTGACAGAAATACGCGCATTCTGAGGCCGTTATGGCAGAGTAAAGTTTTTACCCCTAAGATAAATACATTTTGCCAAATACCTTCACTCTTAAACTCTAAATGGACATCTTCCAAATTATATGGATTCTCTTGCACCGGTAGTGCAAAGCGCCATTGACGCTTATCTATACGATGTAAGCAGAACAACATGCTGAGATCAGTACCTAAATGTGCTATATTATGCCTGAAAGACAGACCTAAATACCCTCAAGACGGTTTGGTCATTACTGTTGTCGAACTCATGAGGAATATCGGAATCACGGTGACACCAGAACAAGATGCCAGTGTACATTTTGCGCAAAATATTCAGTCGGTGAATCTTGTTTGCAACACAATGTTTCGGTATTTTGTACTAGAAAAGCCTGAGTTGTATCTTAATCTGTACAAGTCATACCGAAATGTACAGGCAGTAGCAAACTCTGGCGACCACATTTCAAAAAATACACGCAAGCAACTGACCGTGTATGCATGAATTTATAATTATACGACGAATAGGTATCAGATGTGTCGAGCCCGGTGGCGTGGTGGATTAAGTCTCCGCCTTGCAACCGGAGGAGACACATAGGTGCGCGGGTTCGAACCCCACCGCTGCACATTTGTATTTATGGGGGTCCGTCTATGAAGCAATGTGAAAAACAGTTCCGTGGACGTTAAATCTTGGCTGAGGGTCAGCCCGAAAACTTTAAACTTTAAAGGTATCAGATGTGGCATTGTGTGGTCTGCTATACTCTTACACGGTATCAGCAATACAAATAGCCAAGTCAAGCGAATCAATAATGTATTGTCATGGTGCGTAGCACGCAGCCAGCGCAGTTGAGATCGTTGTTGATTTGAGTTACCATTGTATGTAATTGTTAACTCCACTAAGTGTTTGTACTTATATATATATACTTGTCATACACTTGCTAGTATTACTCTCCTATTGACACAATAAAATATAATTTGCATTGAAACCCGGCACTGGTACCCTTCATTATTTCTACTTATTGCAAACGATTTTAATTTGAAAAACATAATCTAGCGGCTATATATATATATGAATTTATTTTTTGCTTGGTACACATGCCTAATACACACGTCACTCTTTTGTATATGGTGTGCTTAGAGCGACAGCATAAGCGGACATGTTGAAATACCTAACAGTACTTTTGGTAGCATGGTCGCTGACTCTCTCTCTCTCAGCAAATATTAGACAAGAATCATAAATAAATAGTAAAATCTCAACAATCTTTAAAACATCGTCCAAATAAACGTAACTATTAAAAGACCACTTTGGATGTCAAAAATATCGCTTTACCTTCAGTTGTACTGCATATATGTAACGAACCCATGAAAACACTGTTTGTGGACCAGTTCGACCACGACAAGCATACAAACAACACAGACTGGAACTTTGTTACTCAAAATATTTCGGACAAACTCATTTCGTAGCAGCGAAAGGAACGAAGATCTGCAACAAAACAGAGCAGTGATAAGCAAAATCACGTGGCACGTATGCCACCAATACCTTTGTCTCTAGGGAAAATGTGTTTAAATCAACGAGTGTATATGAAAATACTGTGGTGAAATCGATATCGACCAATGTAACGCAATGAAATGTATGGAATTGAACATTGCATAGCTGCTGACTGAGCTGACGTGCTTGAACGGTATAACTCTATAGTGTGGATCTAGAAATAATTGTGAATAAACAACAATAACAACACCAAACGACAACAACAACAACAACGACAGCAACAGCAAACGACAACAACAACATTTCTATATCGCAACTTAAAATAGTAGCGGTTATTCTGTTGTTTATCGTGACTCAACTAGCGCGGGCTGAAATAGCGCGTGTCTAGGATGGCTGTCGACTCTCTCACAGGGGGGAGGGGGGGGGAAGGGACACAGCCGGCCAAGATATACTATCATCAAGCGAACACAGACCGATAGGCAGGACGGGCTGGCTCATTGATTTATTTATCTCGTCCGGCGGGCTCTTTCTCAAGCTCTCAAGTTGAGCGGCAGCAACGGTTGCAAGCAGTCAAGTACCGTTCGTTCAATTCCTCCGCCCACCGTCTTCAATTCGTATTTACCACCATTATAACGATTCAGCCAGCAATACAGCAGGAGCAGGCAACACACACAGAGAATATTTGCACAGATGAGGGATCACCACGGTGTTTGGCATCATGGTGGTTGGTATCTGGTGTTGTGATCAAGGTTGCTGCTGCTGCTGTTGCTGTTGTTGTTGTTTTGATGCGCCCCCAGCCGTGGTTGTCTCTGCGCCCGTCCACTGGCTCTCGCCCATTTAGTCGGTGACGTTTCGGCCGGCCGAGAAGATTCAACAGCTGACAGACGCATCACCACCACCATCCAGCTTCCAGCTTCCAGAAGCCGCCTGAAAGCCAGCTGGAGTGACAAACCCAAGCTCGCTGTTATTATTATTGTTGTTGTCTTCGTCGTCGTCGTTACGGTTGCCGTTGCTGTTAACGTTGTGGTTCAGTGCTACTAGCACAAGACATCGTAGTCTCACCTACCTACCTAGGTGGCTGATTCTCTGCATATGTCTGTGTGTGTTTGTTGCCTGTGTATTTGACGTTTAAGTGTGTCTCGTCGAGCTCGGCGTGCAACGGTTTCGTCGTAGTCAACTCGTCGTCGAAAGGCCGTTGTTAGTTCGCTGTTCGCTGTTTTTAATTCTAGTTCATTGTGGCTCAAGTTTACTGCCAACTTTTGTCTAGCAGCAGCAGCAGGAGCGGCATTGCATCGTTCGTTGCGTTTCTGAATAGCGTCACCACCGACGGTATGCTACGATGATTCACGATTGCTGGCTGGTCAAACAGTTGCTACCTACTACATAGGCGCTTGATGTGTCGAACTTAGAAAAGAAACTATAGAGGGAAAAACATGAAATAGAAACCAAAAGTGTACAATCTATGCATATGATATATATATATATATATATATATATATTGTAAACTTAAATTAAAAAATGTATACGAATATCATTGTGTTTATTTTAAGCAAAGATACAAAGTCAGTGTAGAGACAGCTCAAACTGTGGAGTGTTTGAAACACGTACGGCGCAACATTATTCTAGAGATAAGTAGATGATGAGAATAAGAAGATGTTAACGAAAACAGATAGCTGCAAAGGTACACACACATTTTAAAAGTAAGGTTGGTATCGACGCCTGGTTGCGTGCAGAGACTCCAGATATAGCCAATTGAGCTGGGGTACGCAGAGCATCTACAGGCTAATAGATATCCAAAAAGGTCGTAATAGAAAGTCACTTTTTTGTTTTCAAAGCCTCAAAAATTGGCCGCTCAAATCGTACAACAAGTGTTTCTGTATTGTGACTGGATAGCTTCCGCAAGGCGAGTTGTGGCAGGGTTAATAACACAGCTTCGTATGTTTGTACACTAAATTATTGCAGATACTTGTTGACAGAGTTGTACAGTGTTGTTTACTAGGCATCGAATCTAAAAGCGAATTTTATTTATACGTATCGAATGTACGAATATATTCGATATGTTAACATGCATCTCTATTCAATTATATATACAAAATCGTACACTGACATTAGCATGCATGCTTCGTACGAAAAAAAAATTAGGTTATTAATAAACAAATAGATAGTCTTAAATCAAGCTAAACCAGTTTGTCATCGATGGTTTTTATTGTGTTTTGCAGTTTCTTGGCGTGCTGTGCGTCGCCTGTATGTCGGGATCAACCGAACTGTGTTCCAAACGAATCTGATTCTAACTCCTAGCTGTGTAGCCAAGTATTTAAGATGTCTCGCCGGGAGTGCCATCCGCTCGATGGCGTCCCCGTGAGGGTTTCGTCCGAGGTCCGGCCTCCAAAGTCCATCACACTGCCTACTCATCTTCTGAAGTCACTACTTCCGGCTAGCCTTAGCTACGAATATGATTTTTCACTTGAACATCGCGTTCTCCACGAAGCACAGATGGAACGGTATGTGGCGGCTTCGAATATTACACAAGAAGCAGTTCTACGGTTATGTTCATACTTGAACTAGATGGATATAAGTCTGTTTTTGAACACATGTGGCATGCGCTGACATATATTGTAGGTATAAAGCTAAAGCATAGATTGGGTGAAGTACCAATTGTAATCAAGGTGTAAGTTAGTCCTTACTTTCCTGGTATTGACTGATGGTTTCATGTATTTATCCAACCACACATTTTTACATAGAAAGTGATAACAAAAAGCATTATTTCATTTAATTGATTTCGCTACTTATGCTAAGAAAGTTTTCAGATATTAAGTCATCGGTGAATATATATATATATATATATATGGCACGTCGTAAGTGCGATCTGATGAGAGTGAAACAGGTTTGCTGTAGACGATATTCTAATTTGTATCAATAACTCTCTTGTTAGTGAACGTCGGGCAAAATTGGAGGCATTGCGACCAACCGCCGCCGTTACACCCTTGCCGGCTAGCCAACAGGTTCCGCCCGGCGGAGGTGAAGTCCTGACACCACAGATCCCATCGAGCTCGACAAGCCCGGATGACAGCGCTTCACTACCGGAAGCAAAGCCAAAAATCAATCTTATTGGTACGCACCTTTGTTACCTGTCACCGCCATGTAAATATAATGAGTTTCGTCCTTAGTTAAATGTTAAAACAAGTAAATAATTTGAACTATCCGATCGAACAGTCGCAATAGCACTGCAATACGGGTTTCTTATTGACCATTATGCAGTATGGTGGTGGTAAACATTACAAAGTAGTTTATTAAAAAAGACAATTAAGATTTTTTACTCGACAAAGTCTAATCAGAGCTCTAGGCACGTATTTCCTTTTTACGCACTTATTTATTTGCTCAAATTGCCATACAATATTAAACATAGTAGCCACAATGATAGTGGACATGTTAGTGCGATATGGCAATTGCAAGTCCTTCTAATAGGTAGTGGCGAATGAAGACTAGAGGAATTGACATGTAAGTTGTGCAGAGTGAGACGTTACAGATCTAGCAGTATAGGTTTTTGAGAAATGTCATACCATATAAAGTGTAATGTTGGTTAAGTTATAGAAGTTGCTTGTAACTAGAAGGTAGTCAGGGATACTAAATTAGATTTACTATGGAATCGGCTTACTTAAAATTAGAGCCGCACTATCGAGGATACAATAATTGGACTAGTGTTCCGATCAGTAGACTTCTACTAGTTCTGCTGTGTCTAGCTAATTTAATTTCGTAGTTTTGAATGCTAACAGTTTAATACTTGTTGTTTCTTTGCAGAGTTCGAGCCTGAAACATACAGTCCGTTTGATCAGGTCGAACTGCAAACTCTCAATGATTTCGAGGAGCTCAACTCTATTTTCGGCAAATTGCGCACTTCGAATTCAGCACCGCCAACGCCCGTTGCCAAGGAGACACCGTCATCCGGAAGCGCTCGAGCTTCACCTCTGAACGCCGCGGGCAACGTTACTGTTCCAGTTCAGCCGACTAACCCGGCGGGATCAGCGGCAACAGCAACGGGGGCAGCGATACCAGTGACGACGACCAGCAACTGTCACCAGTTACCATCAGAGCCCGTGTCGATTAAAAACCTTTTCGACGAAGAACAATTGGCTAGGGTCTCTAGAGGTGCGTTTCTCATAGCGTATACAGCTGTCGGCCTTAAGAAAAACATTTAGACATTACATTCATTTCGACCCGCGACAAAGCAAATATGCGCAGTCTTTTTTGCTAATATGCCCTCTAGGTCTTCTGATTCGGTCTGGAGAAGGCTAAATGAAAGGATAGCTCTTGGTTTGGGCTAGATTAAGTGATGGGTGCTCCAAATCAATATATTTGGTGCACCCATCACTCTCTGTGATGGGTGCTCATTATTTAACTGCGTCAGTCAATGGAGCTGGCTTATTGTCCATGGTGCGGAGGATACGAATGATTTACTTTTGAGGTTTTTCAGTAACCTGGTTTCTAGAGGGTGCGTCAAACATTTTACGCCCGCCAAAATATCAGTTCTTTCCAAGGCTCCAATGCTCAAAACATGTCACGTGGATCGTCTATAAAACGGAGTTTCAGAGTGACCGACTTAGCCTCGTACTGTAGCCTTCTTAGGTATAGGCAGATTTTCTGTCGTGCGAGAACCTCTCTTACAAGCCATTCAGAGTGAATAGCTTTTATTTGTAGAATGTTTTTAAGTTGTCGTATGACCGAGGCGATGGGATGCTTGTCTTTATGCTAGTGTTAAGAACTACTTTAGGACCACGCATCCTACGGAGGTAGACATTAAGACGGGATCCGACTCTCACATTTAAGAGGATGTTGTTGACCATCAGGGCCACAAGTCAGCTTGTGGATAAAAATATCATCCCCAGCTCCTTTCCGTTTCTATGCTCATTTGGTTAACCTATCCTTGCAGACTGGGTTATAGTGGACTGACCAAAAATACACAATGGTTGTCCTATTGTCCAAGGACGCAGGTGAAGAAATGATTACGTTTAATTATCGACCGATTTTGCAAGCAAAAATTAATACAAATAGGTGACTGCCATGTGAACCACTGACCTCCTGAATCCAGTCCGACTGATTAATGCTCACTTTTGTGGTATAAGTCAGATTTCTGTTGCCTTGGCATAACAGGCATGATGAATTAATAACCTCCATGCACCAGCGAGGGCTTAGCCATCTGAAAAGGTAGGTGTGTGTCGTTGCTGGGATGTAACGCGGAATTACGGGGTTATAAGTTCCGATCGTGTGGTGATTTTTTTAGATATTTGATAGCGGGTTGAAAGAGGGCGCCGACTAGTCTCGCCGTTCATGAAAACCTTATGTGGCGCACGTGAGCGGGCTTCAGGCTAGTAGGGCACACTCGTCTTGGACCAGTGCGACAACACTGCCGCGGCGGGAGTGTAAATCAACTTTTCTTGTAGTACGTTGTAAGGTCTTCGCATACTTTAAGCAAGAGGTCGTAGACACTATTGAAGGCAACCAGCGAGGTTTTTCGGAGGAGATCGTTTGTCGGAAAAGGACCTTTGCTTTAACTTTTTTGCAGTCTGGAATCTTGGTCTTCATTTGAATTTAGTAGACTAATTGTTAAAGTTATGTCGTTTGGGTCAAGTGCAGTAAACTGACTTAAGTGGGAATAACTGGAAACTGTGCTTCACATGTAGGTTTTCTGGATCTTAGTTTCTCTGATGCATGTATTGTTGTAACAAGGCGTGCACACACTGTTTTGCTTCAACCATGTTCTGTAACCTATTGTTGTATGACAGGCATAGCGAAATGCCCCTCCATATACTGTTCAAAGTATATGTTTCCCAATTGTACATGTTAATAACCATTTACTTCTATAATTCCTATAACCAGGATATCACTACCGTCCAATGCCACCGCCAGCAGTGCCGCAGCAGCAACGTCCCCCAACAAATCCCATCGACGACCTGCCCTCACATCTTCAGATGCTGGCTAAGTACGAACTTTACGCCTTTAGCCCTTTACAAAATTCGTTTTATTTCAGCCTTTTGATTACTCAGGCAAGTATTTTATCATATGGCATCCGCAAGGCAACCGAAGTGGGAGTCCCTTTGTTGCCCGCAGACTGCTTTTAGTATATGCATATGGATTGATTAATAAAAATTAAACAAACTTATTTTTTTGTTTATTCATAGAGTATATATGTTGGAATTATGTGTGAAACAATGCACTTGGAATATGCCCTTTTCGACTTTGCTTTCACGTTTGCGCAAGCGGCAGTTGGAGCCATTGTTGAGATCGATGCTATCCCTTTGAGAGACAATTTGATTGCATTATCACGTTTGCGGCTAGTGTCTGAATCCGGCGGGACCCTACAAGTAACCTACATCGGGAATGGCGAAACCGGTTTACGATAATCATATTAGGAACCGAACCACAATGGATGTATCACCAAACTGATTTCCATAAAATACGCATTTGAATATGTTTGTTTTCCGAGCATAATTGCAAAATATTAATTTATTAGACGCGAAGGATAAAACTTAGGAAGACGTTTTGTACCAAACACACTGGTATGTTCAGTTTCTCTATCGAACAACGCAATTCTAGACTTGCAATCGCACATATTGTAAAGCTATGCCCGGTCAACCACATCAAGATCACAAAATTTAGTGAATACACTGTCATTTTTAAATAAACGCCTGCCTCATTCGATTGGAGGTATATTTTTTTAATTAGGGAAAATATTACTATAATGTGCCGAGCTCCCTACTTCTCTCGAACATTATATTTGCAAGCCGAACATCTTTTTCTTCTGCTTTTTACCAACGTCGAAGTTTTGTTTTGGTTGCATGATTATCCCATATTTAGCTATTCTTCGAATCAAATGGATAGCCGTTTTTTCACTGAGAGCCGAAGAATGATCAAAAAAAACGTTTGAGATGCTTCACACTGTGATTGTTCTAACTCTAATGTATTGTTGGAAAGTTGTATAGTGTAACGAGTGAGTTCGTCTAATTTTCTCGTTAGCTAAGGGTGAACTCTGTCCTTGCGTTTGGGACGTTTGTAGCAGTAAGAAAGGAGCAGAAAGAAATAAATATAAAAATATATACACATGTTTATATAAAGTCAAAATTGGCGTTAAATATCGCACTCTATTTAGGTTGTAGTTCTCGCACATATATGCTTACCATCACCTTCATTGAAGTTGCGAACGTTAATTTACGAAGCACACGATTTGACCTCAGCAGTTTGGGAATTTGTGGCTATAATCCCTACCTATTTTTTCTGTAACAGGCAATTTGTATCGATGGGTTTTCCTGCTAGCCGGGTGGCTCGAGCTGTCATGGATCTTGGCCACGATGAGCCGAAGGTTGTTGAGCATCTCTGCCTCATCCAGACACTGACCGAAGATGGATTTGACGAACGGGACGCCGCACAGGCACTCCAGTTCAACGGACCGGATCTTGCGAGTGCTCGTGAGTTTCTCAAGGCTCTAGGCCAACTTGGGGACCTTGGTTTTAACCGGGGCGATATTGTGCTGGCCTTGAAGCTGCACAAAAACGACCGCGATAAGGTTCTCGACGAGCTTCTTTCTAAATAATCAATAGTCGTTAGCCCTCGGCATGCAACTAAATCACATTTTGCACATGTGTAAGAAAAGAAATTACACTTGCGACGTGTACATAAAACACTGTGTTTGCTACTAAATAAAAGAGACGCTGTTTATCCATATAATGGAAGTATTTATTACTAAAATACTGGGACCAGTGTTTAACTATCCACGTGCCCTCGAATGTTACTTCTTATTTTACCTACAAGATCATACATAATTCGCACAGCCATATGTACAATCAAAGCCGCGCGTAGACTGTCAAAAAAGTGTTAAATTTACGATCATAAACTGCAATTGGTATTATAATAGGTGTGCAAAATATAAAATCATAAAATGCTATCAATGAATTTTTTCCTTAAGTGGCGCCAACCAGTAAAATTCAAACTTGGTTTCCCTCACCTATGTAGGCAGGTTATTTGAATAACTCAGTAGTTCCTACGCAACTATCGCCATCGAATAGAAAAACGTTACAGAACGGCTTGCAGTTTTGCGACGCGACCTTGATAACCTCCTGACCCAGCACTCCACCAAGAACAGCTGCCACAGGGCACGGCTCGAGACTAAGAAGTTCGTCGAGGGAGTCCACTTTGAAGCGATCTTCGCCAGCACCCAAACGGGCGGCTACCTCAGGAACGAACTTTGTTAGGTCCTGTTTTGACGGCGCCGCGTTTGATACTTCGGTGTCGTAAAACGCCAGGAGCAGATGAAATAGGAACGCGAGCCGGCACGATCGCTTGTTTAGGGCACCTCCGTTTTTCTTGTCAACATACTGTGCGTTGAGAATTTCCCGTAAAGGCGGGAACTGTTCGGATAGCTCCTCGTGTTTCGACTTCTTGCCGTCTTTCATGTGTAACACCGTCTCCTGAACGTAGCTGAAGTTTAGAAGGTCACTCATAAAGAATCCGATGCCACCCAACACGTGACCCACAATAAGCTTGACACCAAGCTTACGGCAACGGTCATTGAAGTCGAATATCTTCTGTACGGGAATCATGTCGCACACCACGACCATGTCAAATTCTTTAAGGAAGTCGTCGCCTTTATCGAGTATATTGCCCTCGGATGCGTCGACATTGACCATGGGGTTAAGACGACGGGCATAGCGAAGCGAACTTTCGGCTCGGTTCTTGCCTACATCATCGGGAGACACCTAAAAAATCACGTTACACATAAAGTTAAAACGACTGCTTAGTCAACATTGCCGTCGACCAATATAGCCTTACGTGATCTGTACAGATCCATAGTTTGGCCTTACTCTATACCGTAATATATGGACTCTATCATAACATTCTCCATTATTGTGCAACTTCTATTAATTTAATTTATTAATAGAAATTGAGAAACAAATGTTTTTACTGATATATATATATATATATATACGAGGTGTGTTCAAAACGTATCGCGACTTTTGAATTTTCATGGGGTTACGTATATTCGAATTTCGATTTTTTGTGGCGTTATGTTGGTACTCATGTCTCTCACTTATGCCGACAAGCTCGGCCATTTTGAATGTTCACTTAATTGTTGACAGCTGCTTTGCTTGCACGTGTTTTGGATCGTCTTCGATTTTTACCTATTCAAAAAAATGGATCAAAGAACCTGTATCAAATTTTGTGTGAAAAACGAAATTAAGTGCGCGGATGCATTCCGAATGTTGACTGTGGCATACGGAGAAGCTACCTTGGACCGAAGCAACGTTTATCGGTGGTACAAAATGTTCTCAGAAGGCCGAGAAGATGTGAACGACGAAGAGCGTGCCGGACGCCCGAGCACTTCAACAACAGACAAAAAAATTAATGATTAACGATTGCAGGGGCGTGGTGCATCATGAGTTCTTGCCACAGGGTAGAACGGTCAATAAGGAATATTACCTGCAAGTTATGCGCAATTTGCGCGAAGCAATCCGCCAGAAACGCCCGGATTTGTGGAAGAACAAAAATTGGCTTTTGCACCACGATAACGCCCCTGCTCACACATCGTTGCTTGTGCGCGAGTTTTTGGCCAAAAACAACACACTAATGATGCCGCAGCCACCGTATTCCCCAGATCTGGCCCCCTGTGACTTTTTCTTGTTCCCTAAACTGAAGAGGCCCATGAAAAGACGACGTTACGCTACGCTTGACGAGATAAAGACGGCATCGAAGGAGGAGCTGAACAAGATAAAAAAATGGTTTTTTGAAGTGCTTCGAAGATTGGAAAAACCGTTGGCACAAGTGTATAATATCTCATGGGGATTACTTTGAAGGGGACAAAATAGATATTCATGAATAAATGAATAATTTTTGAAAAAAACACAAAAGTCGCGATACGTTTTGAACACACTATGTATATATATATATATATATATGACGAAGTAGAATGACTTCCAAGTATAACAGTATTCATAAACTTAGTCGTATTTTTAATACAACTCTAATAACAATACAATGACATAGGTTGTACTAACCATAAACTGAGTACGTTGATCACCGCTGGACAAATTCTTCTCATCGAGGAGAGCAACACGCGCCACGCCAGCCAAGATAACGTTCTTGGCTACTTCCGCCCCTAGACCCGTCAGTCCTGCATCAAAGACACATTTCAAAATCCCGTACAAATCAATACAATCTGAAAAATCGACTTATAGCAAGCATATCAAGGCGCTTTACAACAAATGTTTTGTGAGTCGTATGTGGTTGACCGTTCACAATACACCACTGGTATACAAAAAAAAAGAATTTGCCGGAATTTGTTGCTTTACATAGAAATACATTTTTCTAAACGTAAATTCGCAAATCTCCCGGAGCTTCTCTCTCAAACTCGCGCTGCTAGATTCAAGCAGAATGCTTCCTTCGCATGAAAATCACCATAACAATATCCGCTATTTGGTACACCGGTTTTACCATAAATGTTGACAGCAAAATAGGTTTCACAAACCCGACCCCCCAAGTGTGCGCGCCTACTGTTAATTGATGAGCTCCATAACAACTACCAGCTCCACGTCGGCGCTTTCAGTCAGTGCGTACACATAGATTAGCATTGTGTAGTCGCATACATTAATTCATGGGTAAACCAATGCAAGTCCATTGCAACATAACTGGCAGAGCGTATTGCTATATGCATATATAGATAACTGCGTTAATGTGTTTGTTTCATGGAAAATACTGAAACGGCTAAAGCACGATGCTATTAGTTACTCTAGTAATATATATATATATAGTTCCCAGTAATACAGCAGACAAATACAATATCCGTGTACCTTTCGTGCGCGTCGCTTGTGCTACTAGTACAGAGCTGTTTAGTAAAATAACTTTACAATAGCGGCTACGCGAGTCATCAAAATGTAGACGTTTCCTGCGGCCTAGTGCGATTGTCATTGCATGCAGACGTAAAGTGATTGCGACGGGATTTGGTTTGATGCCCATCTCCATCATCGCATCACGGCATACCAGCGATGCAGACGCGGAATTTGTTTAGCCGCTTTTGAGCGTCCAGTCCCCATAAGCGAATCTGGCGGTCATAGAGTTTGCGCTCTTCCTCGCTGAGCTCCTCCGTCATAGCTCCATCTTCGGCACAACGCTTCATTTTAACTCGAGTTGTCGACTGAGTTGTCAACTGCACACTGCAATGACTGCAACCAATCCAAACCCACACGAACACAGTCACACACGAACTAAAGTGTGTTACCGGCAATTTTCACACACACTTTTTATAAAGTTCTACTTAGAAATTTAAGAATGAAACTGTTCAGCAGACCGCCTGCTTCCAAGGGGGTAGCTTCGTGCCGAGGAGAACGCCGGTTGCAGTTTCCCTTTCCCCTTTGCTCGAACATTCCCAGACCAGACCATAAAGGCTATAGCTGTGTAGATTAGATTGATTATGGCAAATGCCCATAAAACACGATTTTAGATTGTTTCTTGACAACCCGAGTGAAGTCATAACACTGATCGAGGTTGGTGGCCTCTCTCCGTCACGGTTCGCCGGAATATATAACACAATTGGGAAAACATCGTCTGCGAGTGATGGCGAGTCCTACTGCTCTCACTCTTTTACTGACATCGACAACAACAACAACAACACCAAAGCATAATAAACAAAGTGGAAACGAACACACATATCGAACAGCGAACAGCCAGTCAAGTCTTAGCTTGGTTAGTTGGACGTGGTAGGTGTGTGTGAAGCATTGTGTGATCGTCTCGTGTGGAAATCGCTTTTCTTCTCCTTCTTCTTCTTCACAATTGAGTGGTTGTCCAAGCAACTCCCTGCGAGTAGATGAAAGAGGTATAGGTCGGGACACTCTGACAGGTTTTCTTGGACGTTTTTCGTGGCTTGGGCCGATCGAGTAATCGGTCTCCCTAGCATCGACACGGCGATGGAACGGTAAGCTTTGACAAATATGCTCACATACAGCGATGTACAGTGATGTTCAGGAAACCCCCCCCCCCCTCGATAGCAATGCTTGTCGGCAGGCAACGACGATTTAGCTCATCACATACACTTATAGACAACGAAAAAGCCACACAGAAAACACCTAGACCGAAACACGAATTAAATAACTTAGGGCGCTAGGCATTCCAAAAGGCACGAATGTCTATTTGATGAAGGTTACATCGTTCCATCGTCTTAGTTGATGCTTTAGTCGTCGTGCTAGTGTTAGTTGAGGTCGTGCTAACTCTAAACGGCTTCGAAGATCACATCTTGCACCTTTCATTACATGCCACTTGGCGGCTGAGGTGTCTTTACGGACCTGTCAAACGTGTCGATTGATTTGAAATTATAGCACAACTCTGCCGAAGGAGCTAACCGAGGTAGCCTTTTGTAAGTTACTGACATATCATCAAAACCTTCCTACCCTACCTGAGATTCTCGTCTGCGGTTGCAGCGTTCGTCAAGTGCTTATCGTCATGACATAGTACAAGTGTACATTGGCAAACATTTTCTATGGCGCATTGTGATACGTCCATCGCTTAATGGTAAAAATCACCTATTTCCTAACAAGTGGAAGTGTTCTTGTGCACTGTAGGAAGTGCACTGTACCCCTTTATAGAAACGCATTCATCACACACTTTGTGAAGTGAGCTTTAGAAAATAGTCTAAGGCTTTCTTTCTGCTAGGGTTTTTTGTGTGGCTTTGTGTGACATTGTACATAAAAGAGGGTTTTTGGTCTAGACCGTATAGTCAGTAATTACCATAGCTACTTACTAGCCAAACCTCCGTGAATAATTTATAGTATGCTTGCACGAACTAAGCAATATTAAGCGCAAGCCTTTATAAACGTCCAGGGTTTTTCTTGAAGAGTGTGAAAGTCAATATTGCTTAAATATTCCTCTGTTTATTACGCGCTCATTAGTTCGCGCTCTGCGTAGCCTAGATAAATACGAAAAAGATATTGTATCGTTAATAGCATCGTTGCCGCTTCAATTACTGTTATTTTTGTATTGATTTGCAGATCTCCCCAATTTCCACCGATCGGATTAATGAACGATGGCCTCGCTCGAAGGCCTGGCGAGTACTCGCCACGGAGCTCTCCACGAGGAAACCGCTCACCAGGTAATTTGCAATTTTATTTCGATCTCACAAATGCCTTTGTGCTGTAAGAACGGTGCTATTAGAGCACGGTACACTTTCCTATCCAGATGTACCTTATGAACGTTTGTGCATTCTGGCTATATATTAATTTTAAAATAAATTATTAGTTATAATCTAGATGCGTGCACCTTACAGTAAGTGTTGCGTTTGTATTTAGTACTTGAAAAAGTTAGCAGTGTTTTTAGCATAGACCTATTTACGAGCTTATTTTTGTGTGTCGATGCAGTCTGATCGGAATTGTTGGCGCGACGTCATATTCGCTCTATCATCAGTTTATTTTCGAAGTCGCAATTGTCTCGCGACAGCACTAAATAAATCGGATCGTGAATAATGTGTGGTATTTGTTTCGACCGTTGTATCGACTGTTTTTCAGTGGTGTCTCGTCCGGACAGCACGGGAACGCTGAAGACGACCATCTCGCTGCGTTCGACACCCGCGATCGTTCACTCGTCACACTCGGGTCCGTTCTATCTGCTTAAGGAGAACTCGAAGTGCGAGCAGCAGATGCTCACAGGATCAACGAACATGATGCTTCACTACAACCTCGAACATTCGTTCAACAAGTTCATTGGTACGACGGCACGCATAACAGCCAGCGGTTACCGATTCTTACTCTAGCGGCGGCCCATTTAAACATTGTTACGATATTATGTATGCAATCACACTTGAATACCAAGTCACTCTCGATCATCAAGGCTGACATTTGTCTTTGTTGTGCTAAAGTTGCTCATTCTTTAGGCAATAATAATTGTGAGCCCCAGACTGGACTTTTAAAAAAATCTCACTCATTTGGTGAGCTTTTACGGTCTCTTTTACGGTCTAGTTGGTCTTTGGTTTATTTAGAAGTCTACTTGTGTAGTAAATTAAAAAGTCATATTCACATTGCTAGGTCGGGGTGACGGTCTGGCATGTGGTGTGTTGAAGCTTTTCGGGTACGTGCTTTATGCTAATATTTACGCGATGACGTGCGTCACCACCTGTCCGAACGCAGTTTTCGTAAGACTCAGTCTTTGTGAGAAACAATCGTAAAGTATTGCGGAACCCCTTTCGTTATAACGAAGAATGGTAATCACGGCCAGAAGTATTTTTAAAGACTGTATTTAATAACTTATTGCCCTCGTAGCCATGTTGTAGAGTTGTTAGATTAACTCTAATGATAATGTCTTATTTATAAAAATGCCTGAATACACAAATAACCTTTCTATTTACGGGTTTGTATTTCAGGCCGCAAAGTTAAGGATAAGTTGTCGGCGTTCTTGCCTTCACTGCCAGGTAATATTGACATTCCTGCAGGTGCTGATGGTACCCAGCGAGTCATCTCTTAGAAAGGTTAGTTGTTGCGAACAGTTACTTTTCATATTATAGTAGTAAGTCGCCTTGCTTTTGTACCATAGACTAATGATATTTTTTATTTGTGTTGGGAGGTTTAGTTACTATATTAACAGAACGTTGTGGGGCTTCTCTTGTCTGCTAGCCATATCTCGAGTGTTGAATTAATATTATAGCTGACAGTGGCTGACACTTCAAACTACACACAGGGAATAATTTAGAAAGCGTGGTATCATATCTAACAGGTGATACATCAGCCACCAGTCGGAGGAAAAGAGGCTGATCCCACTTAGCGGTGCGCAGTTAGCTGGCTTCCGATTGCATCCCGGACCCCTTCCCGAGCAGTACCGAACCGCCAACCTGCAGGCGCTCAAAAGAAGAAGCACAAAAAAGCATCGTGGATCCGAGGTAGGACCCGGTGGCGGGGGCGCGGCGACCGGTGGCGGTGGTGGGCCTTCGGGACCCGGTGGCGGAGCACCCGGAGTCATGGGCGCCGGTCTAAGCGGCGGACCCGGCGCTGGTGGCGGATCGGGCGGTCCCGGCGGTGCCGGCGCTTCAGGATCGACGATCGGAGTCGGTCCTGGTGGCGGTGGCGGCAGCGGTGGAGCCGTCAACGCCAGCCAGAGCGAAAGCGCGTTCAGCGCTGAAGCCGAGAAGAAGCACAAGCGCACGAAGAAACACGACGAGGAGCGCAAGAAGAAGAAGAAGGACAAGAAGAGAAAAGACCCGGCACAGCCCTGAGCCGCCGGGAGCAGGACCACACACACCAACGCTAGCGCCAAACACGCCGACGGCCGCTGGTATGACCAACAGGGTAACCATCTAAAAGTGTACATGTAGAGCCAGTGGCGAAACAATAGCAATAGAAAGTAATAGAAAAAGAGATGAACATTTAGAATGAGAGAGAGAGAGAGAAAGGGGTTAAAATGACACTGAATTGAGAGGGTGAGAGATACAGGGACAGCTGGTAGTGAGTAGAAGCAAAGCGGCCTCAATCTCCATGTGATGAGGCTTTGACTATATTTAGTGAGTGTGATGTGTTTGTTTGTATGTATGTTGTGCTAAATACTTCTGAGTGTATGTGTGTGTCAGTGCACGTAGTTATCCAGCATCGATGATGACGACCGCCACTGTTGTTACGGTGGTCTTCTGGTAGCACTGTGCAAGCCACGGAAACTGTAAAATTGTAATGTTTTAAGAATATCTATGCCCAGTGTGTGTATAGCGAGAGAATGAGGAAGAGCGACAGTATAAATGCTCTACTCGATATGTGCGGCGCATTTCCACGGCGGGTTTGATAGGACGGTCGCAAGTCGGAAAGGTAATGAGAGAACCAGAAAGTTGGGTCTAGGTGCACCTTCGGAGCAGCTTTAGCTCAAAATGACGTATTTAATCAATTCGCATGCTTAAGAGGGTCGAGCTCGTTTAAGTGCAACGCCAGGCTACATGTTATTACAGGTTCTAGATTATTCCTATAGATATTAGATATATATATATAATATATATATTATAGATATATATATATTAATATATATATATATATATATTATATTATCGCCTAGACTCATAGTTCAATAAGATTACTAATTTCAATAATGCTTCTCATTCTTTCTATATACTAGCCAAAAAGGTGTTTCATTTACCCCGCAGTATATATTGTGCTTTGAATGCACATCCTAATAGCAGCCAATTGCGCTTATTTTTGTGAATCACGTACCATGTATTTAAGCGCCTATTAAACCATGTATTTAAACGCGTAGCAAATAAACGGACATTGTTCCAGGTCAATGTAATTGCGTT